>PVJO010006836.1:0-85985 GCA_004026905.1 Hystrix cristata
GTAACAAACCACATTAGGATTAGCAGTACCTGTGACTTTGTCACTGACAGAAGTCACAGGTACTTTCACATTCTAATTGCACTTGCTGCAGATATGTTGAAATGATTTACGTACATCACAACTTTGAAATTAGTTATTTGATCCACTGTTAGGCTTTGGAGTTCGTGCATGAATAAAAAGCACGTGCCCTACAATATCATAAATTTGTTTTAAAGAATATTTTAATACAATTTCAAAGTTTTATAATCCTACATATTTGTAGTTTTTTAAGGAGTTCATAGGCTTTGACAAACTGCCACAGACATCTGTGATAGAAAAACAGTTTGACTCTTGATCTATGCTCTGATAGTTATTCTTACCACACAGTTGGGATCTTTCTCTGAGGCAGTGTTCAAAGACATGGTCAAGTTTTGGAACGCAGCCACACAGGGACCATTCACCTACTAGTAGTGTGCTACTAGTAGTGTTTGTTTGCTTTTGGTTTTTGCAGTGCTGAAGATGAAACCCAGGCCTGCAGCACACTAGCGAAGTGTCCTACTACTGAGCTGCATCCCTAGCTCCCATTCACCTGCTGTGGAACAGTTACATACTGGAATCAGGTGTGACACTGTGTATCTATGCAACCCTGTCACTTTCTGTTCTGACTACTCAGGGGAGAACATGGGCCCACCTGAGTCTGGGCCTCTGTATGTGCACGTGGGCTTCAGTAGCAGACAATGAAGTTTGAATATAAACTGCACCATTTGAATCAAAAACAAACTGTATACTCCCAGTAGGAGGAAATTGAGTGGGCAGATCCAGGTGTACCCAGAAGCACCTGGGAATCTTGGTGGAGCACAAAGCAAATGTGAGTCACTGATGAAACTTGGCTAATTCCCAGAATAAAGATCAATGAAATATAAAACAGCATTGGCACAGAGGAGTTGGAAATAATCTCTTTTCTTGTATGACTCTAGATAGGTAGGATTATTATTCCTGATAAAGGATGAGGTCATCATCTGTGGCACAGAAGCAAACAAGGTCATCTGACTAGTTGAGGAACCAGATCCAAGGACATCTTGAGGTTTCTTTCTCTACATACTGACAGCTCTCTTCTCCTCCCACTTGTCTTAGAATAATGTCTTTGCTCTTCTCACTTCTGAAACAACTGCCTTAAGACTCTCTTCTCTTGACTGTAGTGTAGTTCCAGAATGAAAAATTTCCCTTTAAGTTAGCACTCTCATTAGGAAGCCCTTCACAGCCACAGCTTGGCAGTATGTAAGCTGGGATATTTATGAACCAAAGCAGCAAGAGGGAAACTAAGGTAATTCTAAACAGAGACCTTGTCTCCAGTAATCAGACACACAGAATCTGGAGGATTTCTTGGTGCATAGAGATTTATTCCTTTTTTCCTAATATGTATTTTTATTTTTTATTAACACAATAATTATACATATTTATGGAGTACAGTGTGATGTTTCAATATATGTACACAATTTGTAGTGATCAGATCAGGGTGATACATAGAAGTTTCTAAAATAATCTACCACAGCAGACCTCAGTCCTAAACATGAGTCTGCTGTTGACATACTGTATTTCTGAGTTCTCTCTTCAAAGATGGGTGGAAAGTTTTGCATGTTGAATCTCATGCAAGATAAAATATCTCAAAGCAAACATATTACTTATTACTCACCAAAAATATTGATTTCCAGCCATCTATGACCTACTATCCATTACACTTATCAAGCCAAAATCATCACAGTGTAATTAAATGTTGGATTGATTACCTCTGGTCAGGAAAAAAAGCCATTCTAACAGTGAGCTAACAATGATTTCCTCTTCCAGGGTTTTAATTTCCTCTGTCTGTATCTTGTCTCTGCTGGACACTGGCAAAGACCCATTGATTGCCTCTTCTAGATAAGGATGTGACCCAAGAAATAGCATCTATTTGAAAATCTTAATGATTATAAATGAAGCCCAATGTTGTTATCAGTCCCTAGTGCCAAGTGTTTTGTTTCTCATACCTTGAGTGGATAGCCTGGCAAAAAAAATGAGAAAAACAACTAAAGTGAAGATAATCTGTTTACCCTGTTATGAAATGAAATAGGACTCATCCTTATTTTACAGTTTTTCAGCGGAATGAAAAGGAAGAGTAGAACAGTGAACAGATGTTGTTTAAGTAATATTCAGTAATAGTAATAAATAAAGCCAATGTAAATGGCCAAAATCTTTTAAGTACTTAGTATTTATTAAATGACCCCTTCTAAGACCTCATCCTACAAAAGATAATCCTATGGTCATTTTGCCATTCACTTTCAGTGCAGGACACTGTAATGAAATCCCTATAAAACATGCTTGGATATTTACTGGGAGATGTAGAGCACCCATGAGACAGAACGCTCTTTCTTTAAGCCTCAATACCAAAATAAAAGCTGTTTCATCCCTAAAGAATAGTTTGTTTTGTTCACATAGACATTTTGAATCTTGTAACAAATGGCTTTCCCCTCCTTGCTCTGCCTCCTAACAACCTGACAGCCACATCTGCAGCCCACCTTTATCAACCAAATAACCATTTCTCTTTATTCAATTATATTGCTTATTTTAATAATCTTGAAATCTTTGCAGAATGAAGCAGTTTCTACTAGGTTATTCTGTTAATGATATTAATGTCGACGATGCATGCTGAAGTTAGGGGGCTTGAGGTATAACAGACCTGTTTTAGAATGTAGGACAAAGTTAACTCCATCTGTAAAAGTTCTATGCCAAGTCAAATTTCATGTCAAAGGCCTCTATGATCCCTACAGTTAACAAAATTTTACCTAATAACTCAAGGATTCAAAGATCTATAAATTCAGTTCTATAAACTACAGAGTAAGTGGTCTCTTGGCTAAAAAATGTACCTGTTCCACTCTATTTCAGTTATCGGGGAACCTATTCATTTTTCTCCTTTGTTAATCTCACTGCTTTCTTCTCTTACAAAATACATCTTTGTGGGGGTTGGAGTTTTAGCTCAAGCGGTAGAGTGCTTGCCTAGCAAGCTCAAGGCCCTGAGTTCAATCCCCAGTACCCCCACCAAAAAATACCACTTTGTCATGAACAAAAGAAATCTCCCTCGATCTTACATAACCTTCTAGCTACTCCTCAGTATTGTTACTTTCATAATCTAATTTCCAGAAAGACATTGTAGTCCTTACTTCACTCCTCTTCACTCATGTATGGGAATCTCTCTTCCATGCCCAACACTCCTCTGAAACTACTTTGCCAAAGATAACCCATGGGTAACTAGCATCCATTTCCAGCCACCCCTTTCCAGCATTTATCTCACTTAATCCTTATTTCATACAAATGTATAGTTTACCTCCTACTTAATCATTTACTCTGAAGCATTTGACTCTAAATTATTCCTTCTTTCTTGGAACACTTTCCTCTCTGAGACACTGTTCTTTCCTCCCTTGAATTCTTTACACCTCTCCTTCTATGTCTCCCTAACTTTGTTTGTTTCTTTTCCTTTGCCTGGCCTTAAAAAGTTGGCCCTCCTTGGGGATGTATTCAGAACCTTTTTCTTCTATATCCATAGCTTCAACTACTATATGTTTTCCATATCTATATCAATTGACTTAAACAGTATTCACATGGCCAAGTTCCTATCAACTATTTCCCAAATCTATTTGACGTCTTAATGATTACAAAAAAACAAAATTCCTCAAATCTTAACAATTATAATAAAAGACTATAGGAGCCTCAAACTTAAAAGGTACAAAGCTGAAACCAACTTTCATATAGCTCTGCTATTCTTTCCTATGTCTCCGGTCTTAATGAAGGTACCACCATCTACCCAGCAGCCATTTCCTTGTCCTAGACTACTTTTTTCATTAGCTAAGTACTGAGATTACAGAGGACAAAGAGTAACTTATTCCTATTTTCTTCTCTGTTTTCACAGTGGGCATAGAATATTGCCTTGAAAAAAATAAAGATAAAGCTGTCCAATGTTCTGAATGATATAGATTTAATAGAGCAGAAAGTGGAGGGGGGGAAGTCGGTCTCTGTCTTTCAGGGATGTAAGACTAATCTTTCCCAAAGCAAACCACAGGTAGGACACTGGCTGTTTTCTTCTACCCAACTTGATTGACTGTATTTAGTTGAAATTCAGAGGGTGGCAAATGGTGGAAAAAGGTCATTTGTCTCTATTTTGCATGTTGAAAATTTTCATCTTTTTGGTCTCTTCTGGATATTATCTTAAGAAATTTACCAGGGCAGGCCACCTTGAGAGATGTTAGGATATCACCTAATGTGGTAGTCTTCCATCATCATTCCAAAACTTTCCACAGACATGGTAAATGTGAAGAGAGTCATCAGCAAGTCATATATAAATGCTAAATCGTACAACTGGACAAAACTCCCACCTGTGTCCAGGTAAGGCTATAAAGGGGAAAGTATTGACTACAAAAAGCCTGATGGCAAAATGTTCCTGCCAAAGAGGTGTGAACACTCTTCTTCTTACATATTAAATTAAAATGATGATGACTGAGATGCTCTTTGAACTTTGCCTGGGACAGCTGAGATGTTGGAAGTTGAACAGCTCTGTGCCTCTAAGTACAGACAGTATTCTGCCAACATAATATGAGATATTTTGCTAATATGTAGTAATAAAGAGAAGAGATGCTAAAAAATAATACATATACCAACACATATACCAAAAATAACACATATACCAACTCTGGTCAAGCATAGCATGGGGCAATACTTGGCTTTTTTGGAGCTTTTCCTATTACTTGATTACCAAATTAGTATTTATCCTATTGTATCAGTCACTTTCCCATTGCTGGAACAATATACTCAACACCATTAACTTAGGAGAGGTTTATTTGGCTTATGGTTTCAGAGGATTCAGTTTATGGTCTTTTGGCTCTAAGGCAGAAGCAGCACGGTGGAAGAGCATGGCAGAGAAAAGCTGTCCAACCCATGGCAGCCAGGAAGCAAAGAGCCAGGAAGCAAAAAGGAAGGGAGGAGCCAGAGAAAAGAATACACCCTTCCAGGTCTGAGCCTATCAATAAAAAGGCTACTCAATAAACTTCAGTCAGACTTTCCCCTGAAACCCATTCTGCGAGGTCTCACTCAGAACCTCAAATTCAGGCTGGCACTGTGTTCTTTTATGGGGTCATCACTGTTTACTTAACAAAAATGATAAACAAGGTAAGACCTCACAGCAGAGCCTGTGTGGGCCTGCGGGGCTACAGAAGTTGCATGAGGGAACCATGAGAGGTGACTCCCTGCCACTCCCAGGGTGGTGAGGGAGATGCCTACAAAGAAGAGTGATAGCAGCTGGTCTACATGTGTCAGTGCTGAACTAGTTCCTCAGTTACCCTGGCTCTGGAAATTCCTACGGAAGACTGGATGACTGTTACAGATCCAGGTCTGTCTGCAGAAAGCAAAAATATCTCTCCATATACCTCAGAAACAAAGATATCTCCATCAAGTTTATACTCACGGCAAGTGCTATGTTCTTCAATACCTTTATCAAAAAAATGTACACAGTTTTTTCATTGCATTCTGCACAGAAGAGAATATCTAACAAAGTATTTCATGTCCTGATCAGGAATTGACTACTTTTGGGTTTCCTTCATTGTATGAAGAACCCAAAAGTAAAGAAGCAAAGAGAGAATTAAATACAGTTGCCATTTTAAATTGTATGAATGAGGTACTTGTACTTCTGTGGAAGAACCTTCTAGCTCAGGAAAATATGGAAACACAGAATCTGAAACTGGGAAGTAATATGGACCATCTGCAGAGCTGTTGTGCAAAACTTAAGGAACAAGTGGAAAGCTCCAGGAGGGAAATTACTGGGCTTCAGGAGAGAGATAGAGACAGTTACAATGCAGGAACAGGAATTTGCATCAGCCACTGAAAAATGAAAAGGATGAGGTACAAAAGTTACGAAATATTGCAAGTCGAGCTATTCAGCATAATCATGATATGAAAAGAAAACAGTGTGAATATAATAAACTAAAGGGACGTCTACATCAACTTGTTATAAACGAAAAGGAAAAAAAATAGCCATGGACATTTTAAACTATGTGGGCAGAGCTGAAGGAAAAAGGCACTCCTGGAGGAATGGTTAAACAGAAGCCAGGAACAAAGATGAAATTTACAAAATTCTCTTGAATTACTATGAATACCATCAAAAACAAATCCTAATGGAAAATGATGAATTGAAGAAGGTACTTCAGCAAACGAAAAAGGAAATGATTTCTCTTCTTTCTCCCCAAAAGAAGAAACCTAGAGAAAGAGCAGATAAGAGTACAGTAACTGTTATTTCTGAGTTTGAAGAAGATTCCGGGGAACTGAGTAGGGGGAGTTTGTGGGACCTTTCCTGTGAAACTGTCAGAGAGCAGCTTACAAACAGCATCAGAACCCAGTGGAGAATTCTGAAAAGTCATGTAGAAAAACTTGACAACCAAGTTTCAAAGGTTCACTTGGAAGGTTTTAATGATGAAGATGTAATATCACAACACAACCATGAATAAGAAACCGAGAAACTGGAGTTAGAAATTCAACAATGTAAAGAAATGATAAAGACACAGCAGCAACTTTTATAGCAGCAGCTCACTACTGTGTGCAATGATGATACCACTTCACTATTATGAGACTGCTATTTGTTGGAAGAAAAGGAACACCTTAAAGAAGAATGGTTCCTTCTTAAAGAGCAAAAAATAATTTTGAGAGAGAAAGACGAAGCTTTACAGAAGCAGCTATTTGCCTAGGATTGGAGAGAAAGGTATTTGAAGAAGAGCAAGCCAGTTGGTTAAAGCAGCAGTTTTTAAATATGGACTACCTGTGACCAGCAGAACTCAGAAAATGTGAAACTTTTCAGTGCCTTCTTAGGAAGTTCTAATCAGGACAACCTTACAGTGCACTCGAGGCCATGGCAATAGAAGCCTCATAGTATGTCTAGTGGGTCTCCAGTTTGCACATCTAAAATGACTAAGTCTCTGCCTGCTTCACCTTCTACTTCAGACTTTTGCCAGACTCATTCCTGTGTACCTGAACATAGTTCAGTCAGTGTGCTGAATATAACTCCTAAAGAAATGAAACCAAATCAGGTCAGAAGAGAATGTACCAATCGGACATGGAACGTGACATTCAGACCTGGATCACAGGAAGGTAGTAGCTACAGTAGATGCTCTTAGACCTACACAAATTCTCATATAGAAAAAGATGACTTACCTTAGATGTGTGGATGGGAACTTTTTCTTACTAATATATTCATCAAATGTGTTTCATCCAAATTGAAACAGGGTGTGTCATAAAGTGAGTCATCTCTGATAATTTAAGAATGTCCTGAGTTGTTTGTTTGGACTTCCCTGTCTTCCCCCAAAGAGTTGAAGCGCTAAATCTATTTAAAAGGATATAAAAGCTTTATTTTGTTTTTGTTTTTGTTTTTGTTTTTTGTGGTGCCGGGGATTGAACTCAGGGCCTTGTGCTTGCAAGGCAAGCACTCTAATCACTGAGCTAAATTCCCAGCCCCATGGATAGAAAAGCTTTAGATATGTATTTTTAGTAACACAAGCATCTGGCTCTGTGAAGAAAGGAATGTATAGATGTTTGGATGGAAACAAAAGCACTGGAGTGAGTTTCCTCTTTAAAGGTATTAAAAATCGCAGGAAACTGATTATTATAAATGTTTAATTTTTGTTCCAAATATAGCTGGCATTGGAAGTTTAGCCTTTCCTTTGAATGTATACTGCAGATTTTTAACAAAGCAAGTTCTGTATTTATTATTATGTTTAGTGCGATTTTGGGATTACCTCTTTCAAATGTTTTAAATAAAGTAAAATTTATGTTAAAAAAGAATGATAAGCAACTTCTCAGCACAAATAATGAAACTGAATGACAAAAAATGCCAAACATAATTTAAAAACTGTTAATCTAGAATTCAATAGCCAGCAAAAACATTCTTTCAGAATGAAGGTGAAATTCCCAGATAAACAACATCCAGGATTGCTTGTCACAAACAAAAACATGTCACATAGAAATATCTGAAAGGAATTTCTTCAGGGTGAAAAAAGCAACCCAAGATGGTACATTTGGATCAAAAAAGTAACTACAATAGAAATTAAAAAATGTTTTAAACAAGTTAATAACAAAAATACAACGAATCAAACTTTGTGGCATGTAGCTAATGTACTTAAAAGGAAATTTATAACTCGAAATATGGATATCAGAAAAAGAAAAATCTTTTAATGGACTAAGTTCATTTTAAGCTGCTAAAGAAAAAATTAAACTCAAAATACAAGAAAGGAAATAAAAATGAAAAAACAAACATATGGAAACAAACCATAGACTACTGAATAAAAACAAAGTTGGTACCTTGGAAAAATTAATAATCTCTTTAAAAATTAAAACAAGCGCAGAACACAATAGCAAATCTCAGAATGAAGGTCTGGATATCACTATAGATTCATAGCCACATTAAAAAGAAAATATGAAAAACATTGTGTCAATACATAGAACAATAGATAACACAGACAAATTCTTCAGAAAATGCAACTTATTAACACAAAAAGAAATTTAAAAATATTATTAGTCCTATATCAATTTTTAAAATTGAAATTGTAACTTAAAATCTTCCAACCAAGAAAAATTCAATCTGGACCATTTCCATAGAGAATTCTATCAAATTAAAGAAGAAACAATAACATCCCTACCTAAATTCTTCCAGAAAATCAAGAAAGAAGATACCCTTCCCTGTTATGATGCCAACGTAACACTGACACTAAAATCCAACAACATTACAAGAAAAGAAACTTATAGGCAATATCTTGCATGAACATAAAACCTCAGTAAAATATTAGCAAAAGAAGAACCCATATTATCTCATTTGATCTAGGAAAATGTTTAACAAGTGTAACACATTCATTTAAAAATTTAAAAATAAACAACACTGTCAGCAAATGAGGAAAATAAGGGAACATCCTGAATCTGATGAAAAGAAAAAGAGCATCTATGAAAAACTGACGACTAAAATCATACTTAATAGTGAAAAGAGCAAGTCTTTTACCCTCTCTCCTATAGCTCTTTTTATAAGCCTACTATGTAAGTGAGGGTTTTGGGGGAGTTGTTTTTGTTTTTATTTTTTTGTAATCAATTGCAAGCCTCAGCTTCTACTGCAGTCCTAGGCAGATATTAGGCAATGGTAAAATCTCTGACCTCGGTTTATTCTTTTCTAGTCTACAAACCTTTCATTCCAGGAAAGGAAATCAGTGAGAACCCGAGATCTAAGACTATCAAGACAGCCCCTTGCTGTGATATTCACATAGAACCTGCATCTTAGTGTTACCTGCAAAGTCAAGGTCTAGGGATATAGCTTAAAATATGATGAGAGAATGGTGTAGAGCTGGTATAAGGAGGGTGGAAGTGGAGGGACCAATGCAAAGAAAGTAGCCTTGTGCATAACCCGAAATCACAGAAGTCTCAAGAAGCCTTCAGATAACTAACACTGCCTTCTCTACCAGCACAGCCTCTTTGTAGGTTGGCTAATCATTTCACCACAGACCAAATTTAAAAAGAGAAAAACAGAGACAGAGAGATGCTCTGTGTCTCAGACCATGGATTTCCCTTTCACATATCCTGTTTCTGCCTTTGCCCAGAGACATAATCTATACATAACTAATTTCTCTCATATATGATTAATCTTCAGTTGTGCTTTCACTAAAAAGTCTCAGTTACATTTTGACAGGTCTCCTAATAGATAACATATTTCCACTGGGATGGAACAAGGATGTGTCTCAGCACTTTCCCTTTGCAACAAGCTGGTTGGAAGCCCTCCTTCTACAAAGAACAGCAAACCAAATTTTCCTCCACATGCAAATGGCAGTTTTATAAACAGATTAATAGTGCATTTCTGGCTTTTCTCTCCTTGCTGGCAGAAAAATGTATCACTTGATTACTCTAAAACCAAAGGCATCATTTTAAAAAAAAAGTTCCAAATAAATAAATAAATAAATAAATAAATAAATAAATAAATAAGATGTTCCCAATAATTCTGTACACATTATTTCATTCATTTATATTCTGCAGGTAACAAATCCTGTGCTATCACTTTCTTGCTTCATGTGTTTAAAAGGTTTTGTTTGGCTGGTAGGTTGGTTTTGTTCTTGAGGTAAAACCATTAAATCAGGCTCTCTGGGGCAGAACTTTGGGCCTGGATCACCCATGTCTTTACATATTAAATTGTGTTCTCCTAGAGAGCACAATCACTCTTTTTATCTATCCATCATCCTTCTCTCTTCTTCTGACAATACAGCCAATATTTCTTTATTCTCTTATTTCTATTTCTTCTCCCTCTGATATTCTGGGAGAGGCCCTGTCAATCCTGAATTGAGCAACTCAAAATCTGAACATGGTTCCAAGTTGTTCACCCCAGCTGCAGGTTCTTGGAGAGACTGTCCATTGGATCCCAGGGCCTGGATATCTGGAGACACCTTGACTTCTATCCTTCATGAAAACAGTGCTTCAGCTCCTCCTTCAGTGCTCCTAAATACTCCCACATCCCCCAAACATTTCCCTTTTGCATTGTTAGCCACAGCTGGCTTCGTTGTTTGCTCACAGAGAATCCTATCTAACCAACATATTCCTCCCTGCTGTGCTTCTCTGGCAGACTGACAGCTCTGTGTGATTCTTCTCGGGGTCACCACTCTCACCCAGTTCCTGGTGTTTTTCAATGGTAGCCAGCCTAGTTATTGATTTGGAGACTGCTGCAGATTGCTAGGCTTCTGCTAGCAACAGGGCTAGACCTGAAAGGAGTAGATACCTAAAAGTTCTAATCCACATAACAAATAGAAGCATGGACCTTTGGAACCAAGAGCAATGGAATGAGGAAAGGAGTCAACCTACAAAAATTGAGAGTGGGAAAGAAGTAAAATTGACCACAATCAATAAACGTGGAAGACATTTGTGTGTGATGTCCGAGGTCTACATAAAATAAGGCAACAATTTTCATTCATTCATGTGGACCTGTGCCCTTCTAGTCCATGGAAAATACAGAGAAACTTTTGAGAGTTTTTTTTTTTTTTTAAATATTGGGATTCCTCAAAAAGAGGCACCAGAAGCAGGGTGGCACACACCTGTAATCCCAGCATTCTGGGAGGCTGAGGCAGAAGGATTGCAAGTTGAAGCCCAGCCTGGGAAACTTAAGAGAATTAGTGAGAACTTATCTCAAAATAAAATAAAAAAAAATGTAAAGGGCTGGGACATAGCTTAGTGCAAAGGTCCTAGGCGCAACACCCAGTACCACAAAAAAAAAATTTTTTTTTTAAGGCACTAATTACATTTAAAAAGATACCTTGCTCAGATTTGCATCTCAAGAAGCCACCAACAATGCCAAAATAAACTCATTTTTATAAACCTTTTTTCTTTTAAGTGCATTTATTTTATATGTATTGAACAGGTGTTTCCTTTATGTAAGTATTTTGTATGAATTTTCTATAAAAAAGTTTTTAATAGAGTAACATACTTTCAGTTACAGTAAAGTATGTATGATTTAAATCATATATTACATAATTTTGATTAGAACTGATTCATATCTTTACAAAATGTTAAATATCTGTATACATTCTGCACACACAATGAAATATTATTTAGCAGTGAACAGAAATGAAATACTGACACTATAATGTAAATGAACTTTGAAATTTGGAAGTTAAGTGGAAGAAGCCAGTCACAAAGGATGACGTGTTACATGGTTTTGTTCATACAAAATGTTCAAAATAGGGAAATCTATAGAGATAGAAAATAGATTATTGGCTGCCTAGGGTTGGGGAACTGGAAAATTAGGCATGATAGATAAGCAGGGGACGTATTCTTCTTGGGCTAATGAAAGTATTCTAAAATTGATTGTGGCAATGAATATATAACTTTTAATGCACTAAAAGCCACTGAATTTTACACTTTATATGGGTTGTATGGTGTCTGAATTATGTGTATCTCAATAAAGCTTTTTGAACTTTTTGCTTACCACAGAAAGACAAATATCACATGTTCTCACTCATATGTGCAAACTTAAAAACTTGATCTTATGGAAGTAGGGAGCAGAACAATGGTTTTACTTTTAGTTAAAAGTAAAATAATTCTGAACACTTTGGTTTAACCTATTCTCTGAAGCAATCCCCTCTCCTCATACCAAAGATCCCATTATATAGCATTTTTACCACGTATAGTATATAAACTATGTATTCAGAATGAGATAAACATCTCTGTCATTAATGCATCATGTTTGTTTGGAGGAACTTTGCTTTACTTATTCTCATAGGTCAATTTTTGAGATACCTGGAGTTAAACATTAATCTGTAAAATGTACTAACCCTAATTTTTTCACTAAAGATCTTGTTAATTTAAATTAGATTTGTTTACAGCACTTTTCAGGGCTTGGTGATATTGAAATTATATTTTTGTTAAACATGAGATTTTCTACCTTTCTATTGTGGGACTGGAATAAACTGGAGGAATAAAATTGATTTTCGTATATTCATTATGTGTCTAGCAACTAAACATTTACAGACTTTTGGGTATTTCTGCCAACAATGAGAGCTTTATTTCTTCCTTTCAAATTTCATATACTGTACTTCTCATTTTTTTCTCGTTTTTCTGTTTGCCTAAGGATTTTAATTCCGTGTTGAACTGAAGTCATGATGTGGGAATTATTGCCATATTCTTGACCTTGAAGAGACTATGTCTAACATTTTACCCCTAACTATTATGTTTGCTGTAGATTTTTAGCACATAAATTTTTCTATTTCTGCTTTACTGAGAGTTTTTATTATAAATGGGCATTGATGTATTAACACATTGTTTCTAAATTCTCTTGAGATGTATGTATATTTTTATATGTGCCATATACATTTTTAAATAACATTTTTTTGAAAAGGCAGAAGAGACTCATGAAAATGGTCACATTAATAAAAGAGATGAAAACTACTGATTACAGAATAGGATAGCTTTAATTGTAACGTGAATCTTGTCTCTCTACTATATGCTCAACACCAAAGTTGTTTTATCCATTCCCATTGACCTAAACACCATCTATGAACTAACAAAGCCCTAATTTAACTTCTTAACCACCCTGCACCCCAGATTCATATAGCTCACTGTGTCCTCAACATTCCATTTGAATGCATAAGCACATCAAAATTATCACACCCCAAACCCAACTTTGTTTCTCCAAGCACAAGCAGGTGTTCCCTCTCTTAGTAAAGGGCAAGTCATTTACCTACCACACAAGCCAAAATACCTTGGCCTCCTCCAGGAGTCCTCTCTTTTTGTCATAGTACACATAGAACCTACCACCACCGCCACCACCACACCCCCAATTCTGTGAGCTCAGTCTTCAAAATATAGTCCACATCTGACCCTTTCTCATCACCTCTTCTGCCACTGCCTAGCTGCCAGCCACCATTACTTCTTACTTTCTGAGATGCACAAAAAACTGCTCTGCTGAGGGAGACATCAGGCTCTAGAACTCAATAACCTAGTGTCCTGTTCATCAGCAAACACCTACCTGATTGTCATTCCCTTTACCTGAGGTTCTCAGTGCTAAACAACAGACAGATTCCTCACAGGCAAAGCATGTTAGGTTCCAGACATGGTGGTTTAGAAAGTGTAAGCATTCTTCTTCCTCAAAAACACCAGTCACAGCCCAGACGAAAGGCTAATAGCTGGTGGCTGAAGAAGTGAACAATCATAAATTGCCAATGACAAATGGAGACAGGATCTTGCTAAATTGCTAAATTTCCCAGGCTGGGCTTGAACCTGCAATCATCCTGCCTCAGCCTCTCAGAGTGCATGGACTTAACAGTTTCTTTTAATAGTCCATCTTGTAAAATAGGGATACACGGTATGGTTATATTGAGAGTATACAGTGTGTGTGTGTGTGTGTGTGTGTGTGTGTGTTATGAAATAAACATAACATAAAATTTAATATTACAACCATTTGCAAGAGTACAATTCAGTGGCATGAAGTATATTCATCATATTGTGCAACCACCAATTCATTTTCAGGACTTTTTAATTATCCTAAATTGAAGCTCTGTACCATTAAACAATAACTCCTATCCACCCCATCCCCTATTCTACTTTATCTATGAGTTTTCCTAATCTGGGTACCTCCTGTAAATAGCATCATTTAGTATCTGCCCTTTTGTATCTGGTTAATTTCATTTAGCCTGTTTTCAAGGTTCATCCATGTAATACCATGTGTCCAAACTTCTCTCACTTTTTTTGAGGGGGGTGGGGTTCACTCATTTTTAAGGCTGAATAATGTTCCATTGTGTGGCTACCCTGAGTTTCATTAGCCATTCATCTGTTGAAGGATATTTGGGTTGCTTAGATCGCTTGGCACTTGCAAAAAATGCTTCTATGAACATGGATATACAGACATCTGTTTGACTCACTACTTTGAATTCTTTGGGGTATAAGAGTCAATGGATATTTCATGAAAGCCTATTAAGAGCCAGGTATAGTACCTTTATAGAAGCTGATTATAAAGAAGAAAGGGATAGAGTCTGAGCCCTTCTGTACAAATGTTAACAATAAATAAGCAAGTATAGATACTAATTAGTGAATCATACTAGAAACAAATTGAGAATTGATCAGAATACATTAGGTGGGGTGAGAAGTGGGTTTAGGCAGCCCCACTAAAATAAGAGGAGTGTGTGGTCCAAGCAAAAGTGGTTGCCAGGGATTTGGATTTAACTCAGCAGTAGAGCACCTACCTGGCAAGCACAAGGCCCTGAGTTTGATACCCAGCACACCTGCCCCCGCCAAAAAAAAAGTGGCTGCCAATGCAAAGCCTGCAATGGGTATGCACAGTGATACATGCATCCCATATTTACAGGAGAACAATTCACAATAGCTAAGTTTTGGAAGCAGCCTGTATGTCCATCAGCAGATGAATGGATAAAGAAAATGTGGTACATTACATGCAACAGAGTACTACTCTACCATAAAGGATAAAAAGTCAACTAAAGCGTCCAAGCTGGTGGGAAAAGCTAGGAGGAAAGGGAGATGAGGTCAGAGACAGAGTAGTCCACTTATGGATGGACTTCTCGGCCACTCATGAGTGGCCCAGGTGTCCTAAGGCCTAAAGTTCAAATCATTTTAAAGGCATTTTAAAAGAAAAAATATGAAAGTACCATCATTTTATAAATTTTACAAAAACATCCTTGGACTAAAAAAAAAAATGGTGGGAATCTGGGAATGTCACCCAGTGGTACAGTACATGCCTAGCATGATGTGTTAGGTTGTAAAATCCCCAGCACCATTAGAATGAAGATCTCTGATTTTATTATCCACAGCAGATTCTCATGAAATGGACAAATTTGGACAGAGGATCACAAGTGCCAAAGTAACTGGGATTTAACCTTAGGAGCCTTTTTCTAGTTCCCAAAAGAAGGATGAATGCACGGAAAGGAAGGATGCAAAAATAGGACGCATACTTAAAGAATAGCATTTTAGAAGGAGGCTTTAAGAAGTAGGGCATTTCATATTGGGTGGGGGAAGCTCTCTACACTGTTGGTGGAATGTAAACTAGTACAACCACTATTGAGATCAGTATGGAGATTCGATTTGACCGAGCTATTCCCCTTCTAGGTATCTTTAAAAAGAGTTAAAGACATCATGTTACAGTGATACACGCATACCCATATTTATAGGAGCACAATTCACAATAGCTAAATCTTGGAAGCAGTCTATATGTCCATCAGCAGATGAATGGATAAAGAAAACGTGGTACATTATACACAATAGAGTACTACTCTGCCATAAAGGACAAAGAGTCATTTGTAGGAAAATGGAGGTAGCCTTGAGACCATAATGTTAAAAAAAAAATCAGACAAAAAACTTAAATAACACATGGTTTCTCTTATATGAGAAACCCAAATTATAAATAATTAGCAAAATAAAAGATATATATAATAAGAAGTAGGGAGATAGATCTGTCTCAAAGGAGAAGGGGATTAAGAGATGGAGGGAGGGGGAGAAAGAGGAGGGAAAGGAGCTTTTAAAAAGCAAAGAAGATGTGTTATGTACATGCACCACCTCCACACAAAGAATATAAACATTATATACTGCAACCATGTACTAATAAAAATTTAAAAATAATAAATAGAGCATTTCATACATACACATCTACTAATTTTTTTTTCTTCCTAGCTGGGACACTGCTACTCTGCTTGCACTAAAGTCAGACACACGCCATCTCAATACGATAAAATGCTTCTAATAACAAGACCTAGAGTGAAACTGACAGGAAAGCACACTGTACAGCTGATGAGGACCTGGAAAAGACATGCAGAGCATCCTGAAATGTTGTACTTTAATTCGCTCAAATCTAATTAGGTTTGGAGAGCCATCATTTCATTAAGCAATCAAGAATCCATAACTGAACCTTGTCTTGTAAGTGTTTAGTTCTCAAATAGTACAGTCTTTATAATGTTGAGCTTCCAAAATAATGTAAGAACTTTACGGATGACTCCCATCTTACATAAATGAAAACACAATTTAAAACTGTAATATGCTTGAATTATCCTTTATAAAAGAGGTTGCTCTTCCCTTGTGTTTAATACTTAAGGATTTCTAAGTTTTTTCATCTTGTTCAGAAAATAGAATATTACATGTTTTGTGGCCTAACATGCCTTCTTCATTCAAGAATTATATTCATATAATCAGAACTTGACATTTAGACTAAGATATTGCTGATTCTCAGCCAAATGAGGTCATAGATAATCGGACTCGACAGTTATTTTTTAAATATTAAGGAACTAGCCAAAGAAAAGTATGTTTACATTGTAAATGATTTATGATCACAGAAATCTTCAAGTTCGTATTTTTAAAAGATAAGATTGGGGCTGGGGATTTAGCCCAGTGGTTAGAGTGCTTGCCTTGTAAGCACAAGGCCCTGAGTTCGATTCCCAGCACACACACACAAAAAAAAAAAATTATAAAAAAATAAATAAATAAAAGATAAGATTACCTCTACTTGAGCGAAATGAAAGAGAGGATAGGAAGCAGGTAGGTAGACTTTGTGGAGATGGGAAGGGATCTGAGGAAGGGGGGAAGCAGGAGGGCAAGGAGGGAAAAGGGAAGTAAAAATTTATTAAAATGTGATATGTACACGCACCAGTCCCCCAAGACAAACGTAACTATTATGTATGACAAACATATACCAATAAAAATGTTGATTTTTATATCTATATAATTCATGATGAAAAAGAAAAAAAATAAAGGCATAAAAACTTGAAAAAACATTACCTTTACTTGCCTTTACACAACCCCTCTCCTGCTCTGATTTTCAACAACGACAAAAACCTTGTTTTTATTTATTCACATGGAACTGGTGTTATAACAAATACATTGAAGAGCCAGGTATTTGTTTTGTTTCACACACAGATTGCTGAACTCCAATTTATCAGCAGAAATCTCCTACCATGAGGGCTGTTTGGGGACAACGTAAAAGGATGAGACCCCCTCTTCTTACAGCACGCACCGCCCCACACTCTGTCTCTGCACCGTGAACACTGCTGCTTGAAGCGTGGTCGCCAGCCAGCAGCATCACCTCCCAGGAAGCTCACTGTGCACGTGGGTTCTCCAGCAGCCCAGCCCAGATCTACAGAACCAGGGCCCCAGGCGACCCGCCTGCCCGTTACAGTGTAAGAGGGGTGTCTGAGGAAGTGAGACCGGGTTGTTATGTCCTGGGTTTTAAATGCTGTCCATCTCCTTCTGGAGGAGAAGCGCGAAGACGGGCCCTGGAGGGATGGAGCATCCAAATGCTTCTGGACTCACTTCTCTAGGAACGAACGCCTCATTGCTAAGTTGGCCAGTCTCTAAAGTCTTTCAAAAGTTCAGAGATTTTTGACGTGATTTCGGCAAAGATGCAAATCAAGTATCTGACAAGGTTTTTCAGTATCCAGCAAGTCTTCGTTTGTTCTCGTCTAGTTTGTTAGTTTTGTTTGCCTTTTGTCCTTTGCATTGTTTTGTTCTGTGTTTTGTTTAATTAGTGATCCTACTTTTCTGCTATCATTTGAAAAAACAAAAAAATGAGTTTCTGGTTCCTCAAGGGGGCAGGCTTGTCCACGGGCTGCAGCATGAGTCATGGGGACACTAGTCACAGACTCTCAAGCGCACACAGAAACATTAGAACTTCAGGTCAATTTTTCAAACTATTTTTAATATTAGAAACAATCTGCATATTTTTCTTTACTCTTTTTTAGAAAGTTCCTTAACCAGTTGTAAGACAACTAGTTGAGACATTAAGCACAAAGCGTTCTTATGCTAAATTAATCTTAGAGGTAGGACTAGGCTTGGCTTTTATCCCTTCTTAGAATCGATAGATTCCTAAAACTCATTTTGGCTCCTGTTCCCCATTCATATTTGTATCACAAGCACCCAGAACTGTGTCTAGTACATAGTAGGTACTTAGTAGTTATAGGTTGAAGGAATAAATAAATAAACAGGATGAACAGAGAAATGAAGGTTCTGAGAGCAGGACACATAATATAAACAACTTACTTTCCAACTGTGAAACGCTATATAAAAATAGACTAAGTAGAACCAGGTGTGGAAACACACGCTTGTAATCCCAGCACCGGGGAGGCTGAGGCAGAAGGATAACAAGTTCCAGGCCATCCTGGAGCGCATGGTAAGCTCAAGACAAGCCTGAGCTACTTCGTGAGGCCCTGTCTCGAAAAGAAAAAAAAACACCCTTAATATAGAGCTATTCTACATTTTACTTGTAAAATGCACTTGTTGATTACACTCTATTTTATGTTTTTGTTCTGTGAAAAAGAAGATTAAACAAGATAGTATAGATTTATTGAGCTGACAGCAAGTTGGGAAGCAATCATTGATATGCTATGCTAAATTGTCACTTATGTTTAAATAGTAAGTAAAATAAAATTCTAATTAAGTCTTTTCAGGCCTGAGACTGTTCTTCCCTCTGAGGAGTCAAATTGGGGGAACATTTTATTATAAGCTATAAGCAAAATGAGACTTTCAGTGGGAAGCAAATGAACATGTTGGTACCTTGTGGGCGTGGTGCTTGTCCTTCGTAGCCAGCGAGATGCATATAACAATGTTCAATATCTCTTCCTGTAGTGGAGCCTAGAGCCAGTGACCAGAATGTGTGCACAAACAAAATCTGCCAAAACCATCCCATTAATATAAATTATGTTTCTGCAAACTTTAAGTACTTATCCTTCACCCACTCTGTGTGTCAGGATCCCAGCTAGAAATAAATGGCCTACTCAGACTCAGTAACTGAGGGGCGCTTCATAGACTCCTTTACAAAGGCATGAGCATTGAAGGGCCCTGGGGCTAGGCAAGTGTCTGGGAAGCTGTGGCCACACCTAGTCCCAACTGCAAAGGAAGGAAGTGATTAGCATGATCCAGAAAGACAGCTGGAGCTATCTATAGGTGAGGGCTGCAGGCAAGAGGTCTGGCCTTCAGCAGAGGAAAGTGGCCAATGCCCACCCATCGCCCTGCCAGAAGGGAGACCATACAACAGGTGCACTGACCTTACTCTTCTCCGATCTTGTCTCTCCTGCTGCTGCCTTCCATTGACAGACCCGACAAGAAGTACAAGCGCAAGAGAATCAAGTTATGTGAGGCACAGAGGTCAGTCAGCATTACAGGGCACAAAGCTGGGGGCTGGGACGGAGCAAGGACTTCGACTGTCAGAGCAAGAATATTCACTGCACACACTTTCCAAATGCTTCTACTGCAAGGTGTTTACCACCTCATTCATGAACTTTTGGCCATACACATTCCAAATAATTAAGAGGGGAAAAAAAATAGAGGAAATTTCACAAGAATGCAAGCCTCGTTGATTCATTCCCTCAGATACAAAGGTAAAGGCAACTTTTCTCTGTATTTCCCTGAAACTTGCAAGAATGAACTGAAAGAATGAAAAATTGGAAAGAAAACTGTATCTCTTACAAAACTAGCCAAGAACTAAGATTCTCAAATTACAGACTATTAGAATTATTTGCCCAAAAGGGTTAAATATTTATAAAATCAATGTACAAGCCTATATACTTCTACAGATCTCCATTGGTTTTCAAATTCTGAAGTAAGAAGAGGGTTCTGAGAGGCCCAAAGTTGTATGTTGACACTAATGGAAGTACTGAGTGCACCCTCCACCTTTATCCATGAGACATAAAGAACTTATAACTTAATACAGAAGTGTCTAGAGGAAGAGATGTAGGGAATGAGAAAGACTATCAGGAATTACCTTTGTGGATGACTTGCTCCCCACTTCCCTTCATCGATGCTAACCAGTGTCAATTAAGTAATAATAAATAGATGCCAAATATCTGTCTACTCCCACAAAACACACACGCACATATATACACTCACCCAAGAAGCAGAGATATATGATACAGCCTAAGAAATCTTCTCACTCAGTCACTTTGAGACATTTTTGAGTAAAATACATAGCACCGTTGTAAGGAAGGTTTATAGAAACAAAATACCTGATCTAGTCAATGTCTTCCCCATGTGACTCTTTCATTCCCTCCTACCTATTCTTGGGCAAATAGTGGGTTTGGATAGAATTCCCTCCACTTGAAAATGGGTAATAAATGCAAAACCTCCAACATGCACTAATTCTATATGCAGTTATTTTTTTAAGAGGAAAGATTTACAAGCAAATAGATAATTATATTTCAGAAAAACGCACAAGAAATAATAAAATTCTTAACATTTGAAGAAATATGAACCCTTTAAAAAAAAACAAGTGCAAAATGAGCTAGCAGAGCCAGGAAGGCAACAATAAAACAACTACAGATTTGAAAGCTACATTAGAGTAAGAATCCAACAAATACTGCTTTTAAAAAGTCATTTACCCACAGACTTCAATGTAATAAAAACTCAAGGTCAAGTCAGGAAAAATACGAAAGCAATTTAATATTGATAGTTACAGAAGGCAGAACTATGAGCTCCTCCTGTAGTATCCAGAACACAACAAACGATCTTTTACAATTGAAAGCCAGGAAGAAAATATCTTCATAAAAAATAAAAGAAAATACAAAATCTTCAAATCAAAGAAACTACTGTTTTCCAGGAAAAACCAACATTGTGACTTGCAGTGTGAAAAAGCACAGAAAAGTTAAGAAGTAGGGGTGGGGTAGGAGAGGAGGGAAAGGCGATGAAAAACGGAATTAAGATGTGTTACGTACATGTACCAACTCCCCCCAAGGAATGTAAACATTTATGTACTGCAAAAATGTACTAATAAAATGATCTGAAAAAAATTCTATCAGCACCAAGTCCAAAATAAAAATAAAAATTACAAGAGTAAGGAAAGGGATGGAGGGAAACCATCCACAAAGAAGAAATCATCAAGCTAGCTTCAGACTTTTCCAGAGCAACAGCCAATGCCCGGACACAGTGCAACAATGTGTTAAAGAATTATGAGGGGAAATGACATGATTCTATCATTTTATATATGTTCAATCTGTTTGTTCATACAAACAGCAGACCAACATTAAAAATTGAATACCTTTGGGCCTTGCTTCAAAACGAACCTTCCAACTAAACATTAAATCAATACAGGAAGTACAGGAAAGAGGTTACTGCTGAGGAGAGGGATGCTGGCAATCTGATTCACGTAGATCCAAAACTAACACTAAAACATGATCCTGCCTCATGACCCTTGCAACTGCTCTTCCTTCTTCCGCGTGGCTCACTCCCACATGTTCAAGTCTACTCACACTCATTACCTCAGAAACCTGTCTTCCCTTGACAAGTCTGCCAAAAATAATCCTGCCCATCCCCTCTAGTCTCCTAAACGGCTTGATTTTTATTCTTAACATTTACCACTGCCTGATATTGAAGTATGTATGTATTGTTGGTCTCCTCTATTTAAATAGTGTTTAACTGTTCAGTGTTATATTCTCAGTGCTTGGAACCCTGCTGAGGATGAAAAAGATTGTCAAAAATTGTCTATTACCTAGGCGTGGTGGCACACATCTGAAATCCTAGCACTTGGGAGGCTGAGGCAGGAGCCTAGCCTAGACAACTGGATATAGCTCAGTGTGAAGACCCTGGATTCACTTTCCAGTACCAGAAAAAATAAATAAAGTATCTGTTGATTGAATCAACTGTTCAAAATGTCAAATGTTAAAAACCTTTAAAATGTATAACTAACATTATAACTGCAATAAAAATGATACATACCTATTTCCTCAACAGTAAGGAATCAATTTGACAAATCCTAAAAAAAAATTCCTTGACCACTTTTAAAAGTTAATGAGGTGCTCCAGGTTTTGTGTTTTTGATTTTCCTAATTTCTACACTCAAGCTGGATGTTTGTATTTTATCGATCACTGGAGCTCTCTGAGACAACTTAGTGAAGGCAAAATAATAGAGTAATACATTGATTCCACGAAATTAGATTAGGCAAATAGAAATGTGTATAAATATATAATGTAGAAGGGTTGTCAAGGATTTTGAGTAACGGGGGTCACAAACACTCATGGTGACAAGATGAAATGACACAACATTTTTGGAGACTTTGACAATATCTGGCAAATTTTCTAATGTGCATATTCACTCCCCCAGAAATTCCATTCCTGGAAAATAGTCTTCAGATTCATTTTCAAGGATTAAGAGGATGATGATTGCAGCATTACATATAACAGAAAGAAATGGAAACAAACCCAAATTCCATCAAAGAAGGAGCTGGTTCATGATATTCCAAAAATAAATACTATGTAGCTGATAAAAGCAAGTGAAGTATATTGTTATATACAAATATAGACAACATAGTGCAAATGTGTACATCAGTACGTACAAGTATGCACAATATAAAACACCAAAGACACAGAACAACATATGTGCCACCATTATGTAAAAGGAGTATTAACCTATACAAGTATGTACTTCCAACTTTGTATTATTTGCAGGTATCTGGAAAGATACTTCGAAACTGTTTATGGTAATTGCCTCTCAGGACTGAGATTTTGGGAGGCTGATGGAAAACAGAGAGGTTTAGTTTACCAACTTCTGTAGCAATTAAACTGCATACTTAAACTTTCATTATACAATTAACTTTCAAAAGTTTCACACACTTTTAAACACATTTATTCAGTGTCTGCAATGTGTTGAACACAGGAAACACCATATTTTGTCTGAGGAGGACAGAGTCAGCAAGGGAACAAGTTTATCATTACGCAGTACCCACAGTTACATACAGATCGAACTGTGAGCTCCCTGAAGACAGGGTCAGGGACATTCGGTCACCACTTATCCCGAGCGCCTATCACAGCAGCTGGCACATGGATAATATGCATCTGCACAAGTGGAAGACTACATGAATGAATGAAGGCACATATTCAAGACCTGAAGTTATCTGTGGCTCAGTGTTCCTACCACACTTGTTCCTTCATGAACCTAGATTTGGTCATTCACAAAAGCCAACTTTAGATGTTTTATGATCTTCTCTAGATGCTTTAAACTTGTCCTTTGGGTAAAATCATATGAAAGACAAGGACCTGTCAGAATGTCATTTCTGGCCTGAAACAACCAGTAACACTGTCAGACTACCATCCTGGCAGGGATACCAACAATTTAAAGGGATCCCATGTCAGGTGTGGTGGTGCTTGCCTATGATCTAAGCTACTTGGGAGGCTGAGGCAGGAAGATTGCAAGTTCCAAGCCAACCTGAGTAACTTAGTGAATGAGACTGTGTCAAAACAAAATATAGAAAGAACTAGACATAAACCTTGGCGGTAGAGAGGCCTTGGGTTTAATTCCTACTAACACAGAAAGAGAGAGAAAGAGAGGCCTTTTTGACCTTTGCAAGTGTGGGATCAAATTAGTAACTGCATACAGTAAAGTACATCCTCACAAACACATAGATCTCATCCCCAGCGCATGGGGGAGGGCAGCCAAGAACCTGCCACAGCCAGATGTTTAATGCTCCACACAGAACACTGGCATTGCGCAGACAACCTCCCTGCCCACTGGGTTTCTGGTGGTGAATTTTCTCTGCTCAAAATATCCCACAAGGAGCACTTCAGCAAAGAAAAAAATTTAATTCGGTCACTTGGTACTTACTCTCTTCAGTTATTTACTATCTGGATTTTTATTCAAATTAAGAAGCTCTCATTTTATTACAACCAATAAGGCTCATGAGCAAATGACTAGATGTTTTTTAAAATATTTTATTTATTTTCATTTTAATTGATGACCTTCAGTTATTCAAGACTATCTGATACTGACTTACAACAAATTGTCTGGCTTTAAAATACATAGTCCCCCTCTCCTGTTACAGACATTGACAGCTTTCTGATGCTTGGCTGTGACACACGTTTTCCATTACCTGTTTTAAATACCTCCAGAAGAAAAGACGGTTTTCAGTTTTTTCCTTAATAGCTGAGTATTGGGGTTTTTTTTGGGGGGGAGCGGTTCTGGGGATCAAACTCAGGGCCTTGTGCTTACTAGGCAAGTGCTCTGCCACTGAGCTAAATCTCCAAACCCCGTGCTGATATTTTAAAACACAAATAATATCATAGCCATGCATAAATCTGCTGGGTGGCTCTCTGATACAGGATGAAATCCACAGTCCCTACACGGACTACCCAGCACTCGGTGATATGCTATGGTGATTCTTTAGCCATCTCTAGTGCATCTTCCCATCACTCCCAAAGCTCTAGCCACACTACCCTGTTCCAATTCACCCAACTTGCCAAGCCATCTTCTGCCTCAGGGCCTTAGCACATGCTGCTTTCTTAGCCCAGAATGCTTCTTCTCTTCACCTCTCACCTGGCCAATTCCTGCTCATCCTTTATGTCCCACATCATTAAGTATCACTTTTTCAGAAGGCTTTTCAGACCCTAACTCTAACCTATGTCCTCTTCCTGTTATTTTTTTCATCCTTTCCTTTTGTAGCAGTTATTGTAACTTGTATTACAAGTTTAACATCTCTCCCTTATCAGACTTTGAACTCCAGATGATGAGAATAGTGACTGATGGACTGATCACTGCTAATGTCAACAAGTATTTGTTGACTAGATGAAAAAATGAAAGAGGTGAATTTCATTCCCTCTTTTAACTATGTTTTTCACAAATACAAACTGGGCACAGTAAATGAGGGGAGCTGAGTCCCTATCTCACGCATATTCACAGCAAACTCTGTCACCTATGATGAGATGGGGGTAGATTGAGGGAAAGTACAGGACTTTGTACATGGGATATTTTGTCCGGCCCAAGGAAGGACAGAAAAGGTTAGTATCCTTCAGAGAGAGAAGAGTGAAGAAGCTAATTATATTGAGGAAGTAGAGGAAGTAAGGCAGAGAACAGACAGGTGGTTGGAAGTTGAGGTTAATGGGAAAGTAGGGAGGACTTTGGAACATCACACAGGATGGGGAAGCCAAGGCCAAGTTGATGGGGGGGTGAGATAATGGATCCTGAGAGGGCAAAGGAAGAGTGTGAGGAGGAAGCCTGTTCACAAGGAGTTGCAGGGGTGAGGAATGCACACTTGGAACATAGCTTAGCTGGAGGGCCAGCAGGAAGTGGGGAAAGGTCTGAGGAAGTCAACTTATACAATCTGTAAGCTGTTCCACAGTTATGGAGCACCCAAGGGCTAGATCTAAGAGAAATGCCTTACAGATGACATTATTAATGGGAGAGAGTAAAGATGAATGTTACTGTCCCAGCAAATGGCAGAGTACCCTGCAACCCTAAGCAATGAAATGGCTGAACTTAACATTCGATCTCTCATAAGGGACAGTCTCCATGTCTAAGAAAATGATAATGAGGAGAGAAAATGACACACGCTGAAGGCCAAGTTCCCCAATTTCTGTCCTGTGCGCGCAGGTTTACCAGGCCTACCACAGCTTCTGACAGATTCTCCACATCTACAGTGAGTCTTGGAACTGTGCTATACCCAGTGGCCTCTCAACATTGTATTTCTTTATAAATTATCTGCAAAAAAATAGTTTGCTGCCAACCTGGTACCCCATAAAATGTCAACAGAAAATGCTGGAAACCATAGTAATGGTACTGAATAAAAGATGATACTTACAGAAAACAGACCATACTTATTAAGCATACTTTGAGCCAGGCTCTGTTCTAAGAATCTTATTTAATCAACTTGTTTAATCTTTACAAAAATCACACGAAATAGCTACTACTATTTCCATTTTCCAGATGAGAAAAATGAGGCCCAGGGAGAGTACCACCACTTAGAATTGTGTCCAAGGACTCAAACCCAGACAGTCTGACTCCAGAAGCCAACTCATAACCACTACACTAGGTCATTAAATCTGTACATACCTTACAATTTACAAAGCCCTTAGAAGAGATACAAGTACTATCTGATCCTCTCAATAACACTTCATAGGAAGGAACATTTTTGTCTCCATTGTACAAATAGGGAAACTGAGGCCCAGAGACATGAAATACTGGTATAGGAAATCAGTAGCACTAGTACCAAGGAGGGACCGAAATTTATAACTCCTAACTCGTAAAATACCATACCATCTCTCACTTCTGCTTTCGCAGGCTTATTGGTGAGGATTGGATCTACACAATCAGATACTCAGGAGGATAAAAATGCATTGAGGGTTTATCACGTTTGGCATGAAGATCTTGACACCTGAAAACATGACATCATCTCCAACGCGAAATATGATTTCATATGCCCCCAACGTCAGGGAGTATCAGGGACAGGAAACAGGACTCCAAAGACAAGCCTTGCCTGGAGCAGCTGGTGCCTGGCAGAATGGCCCTGCGGCAGCAGCAGCCTGGGAGAGTGACCAAAAAGACAGACAGGGTTGCAAAAACAGATTAGAGAGCAGCCCTAGTCCGGACTCTCCCCCCACATACACACACTCCAACCCTCTATTGTGTCTTTTTTCTGGTTAACGCCTCTCTTGTCTTCATGCCATCTCTTCCTCACTCCTCCCTTGCGGTGCCCACGGTGCCAAACGTTGTAACCGAAGCTCTGGCTGCCACTAGTACATTTTATTTCTCCATTACCCCAGAAGCAAATCAATTCTTTAGGGTCTCTGATGGTTTCTGGTAGCCTGGACATTGCAGCCCCGGCTCATGTTACCCACTGACTCGTCATCTTTTCATTACTCACCTCTCACCGAACCACATTTGGCTTCCGATCCGCAGTGACCGCCCCCCCTTTCGTTTTTTAACTGCAGTCCAATATTGCTAACATGGTTAGGAATCGGAAGTCATGGCTATTGCAGCCAGCTCCCTGAGAAGCAGAAGCTTGGAGCTGGGATGGGGAAGCCTAAAAGGTGTCTCCCTCCCTAGTAACATCATTGTCCCCAGGCGGCCCTACTGGCCAAGGGATAGCTGCCCACAACCACGCATCCCAGGGCTGCTGCCCCTTGCCTCCTGCCACCGCCACGGCTGCTACAGAAACCCCAGCCGTACACACACCAGGCTGAAATTAAACACCCATGCTGGACTGAGACCCAGACGGGATCTGCCTGCTGCCTCGGTCGCCATGGCAACGTGCCCAGCGGCACGCGGTGGGGATACTCACTCCATTGCGGGGCTGCGGGCGGCCGGGCGCGCTGCTGTGGGGCTCTCGGCGCTGCTCCCTTCTGCCGGCGCCAAGCGCTTTGGCCGCGCTAGGCGCGCGAGGTGGAGCCGGGAGCCGTCTCCCCTCCCCGTCCGCACCCACTCTTCCCTCGGAGGGTTGAAAGTGAACGCTCGGGCTTGCTCGGCTTCCAGCCTGCGAATAAGACGGGAAGCAATTGGATAATGTGCGCTTGCCGGTGGACAAGCCACTCCACTCGTGGGTTTCGGGGAGGGAGCTCGCCGGCAGCTCGCGCCAGGCGAGGTGGCCACCAGCACTCAGAACCGCGGCGCCCGAGGTGCCAGGTGCGCCCGTGGCTCCCCGGGGACGCAGGTCGCTGCTCGGAGCTGGGGGAGCCGGGTAGGAGGGGGAGAGGGGTGGCTACAGCGGATGACACAGCCCAGAGGGCGCAGGGAAACGACTGAGTCACTGGCAAGGTTGCAGCTTTCGCCGCCTGGAAGTTGCCGAGAAGCTTCTAGTGTCTGCAAAGCAAGGACGCCCGCAGTGGGCTGGCCGCAGGTTCCGAAACGCCATTGTGCCGGCACAGCGAGCACCCGTCTGAATTTCCCGGGCTAACTCCAGTGTGCTGCGGCAAGTTAATACGGTGTGTCCCCACTTTGGGGACCCCACACCCTTCTCCGTGTCACTCCGTATTCTGTATTCGCACCTCTCGGGAAGATATTGTCTAGTTTTACTTTCTCTGGTCTGGTGTTTTGTTGTCGTTGTTGTTGTTTTAACAACAGTTAAAAAAAAATACTGAATATGGTTTGCCAAAATACCGCAGCCCCATCCCATAGTAATAGGTCCCCCTGGGGCAGGTATTCCCTGCCTTCACCCCCTCTGAGAATACTCCACTAACAGGTTCCAGGCCACAACCTAGTTCCACCCAGGCGCCCAAAACCGCTACAATGAAGGGGAGATGGGACAAGCTCCAGGCTTTCCTTGCACCTGACTCCCCGGTCCCTCTCTGTGTCAGCTTCTGCCAGGTGCTTAGGACACAGCCCGAAGCCCAGCCAAAGCCACCAGAGCCCCTACCCTAGTGGCGTTCACAGATGAAACAGGAAAGACATTACATGTATAAAGAGAACAATGAAGGCTGAAAATACTGAGATAAACATGAAGTAGTAAAAATACTGTGACAGGTATTCTAAAGTTGACTTGTGATGATCACAGGGCTGTGGTTCACCTAAGTAAAAATCATTGAATTGCACTTGCTGGATGAATTTCATGGCAAATGACTTGTATCTTTAAAAAGCTGTTTTTGAAAAAAGCTCCAAAAGCTGGGGATTTAGCTCAGTGGTTACAGTGCTTGCCTTGCAAGCATAAGGCCCTGAGTTCGATCCCCATCACTAAAAAAAGAAAAAAAAAAACGAAAAATGGTCCAATGGAGAGCAGATAGGGAGTGGACCTCCTTGGATACGGTGTCAGCAAAAGCCTCCCTGTCAGGCTGGCCTGCGTGGGGCAAGGGCTCACACATGCAGGCAGCATGGCAAGGGTGTTCTGTGTACTCTAGTCAGTGTGATGGGTCTGGATGGTAAAGAGAGACACATGTCCAAGCGACCAAGGAGACCAGTGCAGAAAATTCTGAGTGGATTTACTGTTCCACAAAGTCAAACCCAGAGAAAGATCATAAATTTATAGCTAGAGATTCTTGGTCAAGTCCAGGTTTCTCTTTGCAGAGGGTCTAGTGTATACAGAGTCAACTTCAGCTACCATCCTACCTTTATTCTTCCCTTCACTGCCAATCCTCTTGAGATGGTTGTCTAGACTCACTGGCTCCACACCCTTATTTCCTATTTTCTTCTGGGAGTAGGTTAAGTTCATGTGCGAATAATGAAGAGGCTTAAAAAGGAACAAGATCTGGTTTTCTGTCTCTCAAAAATTCTGAGATTGGTAGTGCCAGGCTAGTTTAGCAATCCTATCCCCTAAAGAGCTCACAGACCTAGTCTCCTTCAAGATGTTGCTGACATAGTCATATGTGGTCTCTTTTCCTAAAGTTATTTCATGATACCAGGTGGTCTTCTCAGCTCCAATCATCATGTCTGCATTCCAGCCAGCACAAAGATGGAAGGCACAAAGTAGAGCTGAAGGATGTGTGCCAGCTTGCCAGCTCCCTCTTCAGAAAGGCTCATAGAAGCTGCCACAGAACACTTTCTTTTACACATCAATGCTATTGTTTAGATCTAAAATAGTCCCTAAAAGTCTTATGTCTTCAGATGTAGGGCTTTTGGAAGAGGATTGGATTATGGGAGCACTATACTCATCAGTGGATTGGCCCACTGATGAGTTCACAGCTGATGGCACTGTTAGGAGGTGGTGCCTGGTGGGAGGAGGTGGATCAATGCAGGGACATGACCTAGAAGGGTGTATGTTCTTGTCTCTTTCTCTGTCTCTCTGTCTCTCTCTTTCTCTCTCTTTCTCTCTCTCTCTCCCCCCTCTTTCTTTCTCTCTCTGTCCTTCTTGGCTGACATGGGTTGAGCAGCTTTCTTCCACCAGGCCCTTCTGCCACACCGTATCTGCCTTGGAGCAGCTAACCATCAACTGAACCCTCTGAAACCATAAGCCAAATAAACCTCTCTGCCTTTAAACTGTAGATGTCAGGTGCTTTGTCCCAGTGATGGGAAGGCTAACTAATATAATCTGTTTAACCAGAATTCAGTCACATTGCCAGGTTCAGTTTCCAATGAGACCGGGCAAAGACAATTTCACTCTTCCTCACCATGAGCCTAGCAAAAAACTGAGTGGTTCCATCCCTATGGAAGAAGGGGAAATGAGTACCGGGAGACAACTAGCAATTGTTGCCATACTCCTCAATTCTTAGCATTCTGGTTTCTGCCTCCCCAATGCTGCTACCACTGCTAACAATAAAGCCCCAAACACCACTTGCCATGAGCACATCTCAATCCTCTTCTTGCATGACTTACAGGCAGTGTTTAACATTTTTCAGCATTTGTTTCTGTTGCATTTTTACCGAAATCAGGTTTGTCTAGGTGTAATTTATACACCACAGAATCTACCTTTTTAGCTCTACAGGACTATGAGTTTGGATACATTCTATGGCCCTATAACCACCCCCATCATCAAGATATTACATCACCATCACCCCAGAAGGTCCCTCAGTTCCCTGACAGTCAATTCATTCCTGGTACCTCCGGTCCTGGCAACCACTCATCTGATTTCTGTCCCCAGGTTTTGTTTTTTTCCAGAATGTCCTATAATTGCAACGAGTCACAACACAGCCTTTTGTGTTTGACTTCATTCACTTTGCAATACCTTTGAGATGCATCATGTTGTTATAAGTGGGTAGTTCCTCCTCATTGCTGAGTAGTCCATCGTACAAATGTACCACAATTTTATTCTTTCACCATTCGATGGGTATGCAAGTCACTTCCAGTTTGTGGCAATTGTGTATAAAACTTCTCCAAACACGTCCAGTTCTTTGTGTGAACAAATATCATTTCTTGTCATTTCTTTTGGGTATATACTCAAGGTCACTCTTCCCACCTTGATACACTGTCTTCCATGATACCACAATACCATAGCTTTCTAGCCAGCCCTCTCTGCTACTTGTTTCTTAAATGTTGGTGTTCTATAGGGGTCACACCTGAGATCTCATCTTTCTTCACTGTACATACTCTTCCTCAGCAATTCTACCTCTTCCATAGATTTACTTAACCACCTACATGGTGTTCACTTCTAAAACTAAATCTGTAGCTCAGATCACTCTCTCAAACTAGGAAAGTGAATATTCAAATCCACTGCAACACTGTCACACCTGAAACCCAGTGTGTCCAAAATGCTCTCATCATTTTACCTGTAATCCTTTCCTACTAACCTGCTTGCCTATCCCAGAAACAGAAAGGACAGAGGCATCCACCCAGAAACCTGGGCCTCTGCCTTGATGATTTACCATCCTTGCCCTTACCTCCAATCAACACTCACTCCAGCTTCCTTCGGAAAAGCCACAGAGCCCATCTACTTCTCTCCAGTTCCATGCCACTGTTAAAACAGACTCTCACTTAGCCTTCTTGCCTCCAGTCACATTTTCTTTCAATCTTCCATAGACACAAATTTAATGATATCAAATCCTTGCCTAACACCCATCCCTGGGTATTTTTTAACTTTAGGTTAAGTTGAATTGTAGGTGCATTTTAAGTTTTTTAAATTAGTAGACTAAAATTCTCAAATGCAATAGAAAAATAAGAATACGTTCACTTTACAGCGCTAGATTATACTTTATTAAGAGTTATTAGTTCATCTTCTACTGTATTAATTGTAGCAAAATTATAAAAGCCTTTAGATTCAAACAGATTTTGGTTCAAATTCCAGCCTGTCCCTTTCCCCTCTGTACTGGGGATTGGAGCCAGAGCTTCATATGTGCTGGTAAGTGCTACATCACTGAGCTACCTCCTCAGCCCTTTTCATTTTATTTTGAGATAACATTTTGCTGAGTTGCCCACACTGGGCTTCAATTTTCAATCCTCCCACCTCAGCCTCCCAAGAAGCTGAGGTTACAAGAATATACCACCATGCCCAGCTCAAGCTTATTCTTTACTAGCTTTGTGACCCTGGGCCCATTACTTAACCTAAGTCCTAAGTTCTTTCACCTATGGAATGAGGACATTAGTACCCATCTTTAGAATTTATTTTGAAAATTATATACAACATGTATTAGGTGTCTAGCATTGGGTCTGGTACTTAGTAGACAAAAATAGCTCTAATCAGCTATTATCATTATCATCATCATTAACACACTGTAACTTTCTTTTGAAATTGTAAACATTGTAAACCTATATCTTTACATATCTTCCTAGTATCCTTTGAAGAAGTGAAATATATACATAACTGACACGGAGAAGAACAGTTTGTTTATTCTCAGTGAAATGAGAACATTAGCCAAGATTACCTATCTATATATTCATGTAAAAAGATATTGACATATCCACAAATATAGCTACAAAGTAGCAGGGTATGACTATGCTGACACACTGACATGCATTCTCTAGTTGTTAATAGTAAATAACATTTAATTAACTAATTAATAGCTAATTCATTCAATTGAACTTACTAAGGACAATTTGCACACCAAGTGCATATTAACACTTTTCCAACTTGGAAGTCAATGACTTAACAATTCCACCTGAAATTTAGTCTAGAACTGGGAAATAAAACAATGATATCATAAAGATATGGGAAATTAAACATGGTATCATTAATTGTAGGATACAATTGTAATTGTATCCTATAATATTGATGCTTAGGTTAGGGGGACCACAAACTTCTTAGGTATCTGATGGAGATTCTGGACTTCTTCCAGGAAAAGTAGACAGGTGACCCAAACCCACACTTTGCTTCCAATAGCACATCATTTGCTGACCCCTAAAGCCTGCCCATTGTCCATGAACCTCAGCTGTTCTACCTGTCTGATGTTTGCAAAGTGCTTGTATATATGTTGTTTTATTATCACCATGTTGTAAATGAAGAAACTGAAGATTAAAGCAGCTAAATAACTTGCTCAGGTCATATGTTAGCAGGAGTCAAATTTATCATCAGAATCAGTCTTGACCTCCTGATGAATGAGCCAGCCTTGCAGGGAAAAAAAAAGCCTATTGAATTTTTCTATAGGTATCATACATATGCTTTCAAATAGGAATTTTTAAACTGAGGCCCATGATGAGCTTTGGGGATCTGCCTGAGATTCTAAGTAGATTTGTGGAGTGAGAGGTGGTGGGCGTGGAGAATGAGGGTCTACAGCTTTCGCAGAATTTCAGTGTTCTCTGATTTGAAAAAAACACAGCTCTAAATATGACTATATACAGCACTTAGTGTATTTAGTTCAATAGTTTTCTGGTTTACTAGAAATAGAAACATACAATTAGAAAGGGCTAGAGAGAAACAGGAAAGTGTTGTTTCAGACAGTAATAGCTACAAGTGAAGAGAAAAGAGTGTGAAAATTGGCATAAGACAGCACAAAACAACAATCAGTTGGGGGTCACTCGGTGGAAGAACACATAGTCCTATTATTGCAGGGTGTCAAGGGGTGGCAAAGCTTGGCACCTTGTGGCTAAGACCAAATAGATTTTCAAAACTTCTCATTCAGGTTAGGCTTTTCATGTTTATATTCTTGCAAGGCTATTTGGAAAATAAGTTCATGTGGTATTCTCATCCCTTGTCAGTGCTAGACAAATGGAAATAATACTATTATTTTAAGTGTATAACCAAAGATGAAGGGGATAAAAGCAAGTACAATCCCTGTCAAGTTCAAGGTGCCAGGAAGGATGTTAGCAAACGCAATTAAATTCTTTTCTTTAGTTAAACATGGTCAAAGGTTATCTCCCTTCTTTGTAGCCTTTCTATTGACTTCTCTATATATATTAAGAGAATACTCAGAGAAGATACTAATAGCTTTGACTTCTGACCCATGGATGGTTCTTGAAATCACAGTCTGTTGATCCTGGAGAGATCATGGGGTTTACCTAGTGCAATAGCTGACACAAATCTCTACAATTGGCCTGGAATCATCCTCCTTGCTGAAGTATATTTATTGTTGTTTTTTTTTTTCTCTAGCTCAGAATGCTGAAAAGACCTATTTGTTGTTTGTTTTTAGAATCCTCTCACCCACCCACAAAGTGACGTATGTGTTCAGAACAGCCCATGATTATGTGTACAGATGTAGCAAGAACATTTATTTCCCTACTGCCAAGTCTGACCTATGATGGAAAATAAACAATGACCTCTCAGAGACAATCCAGTGACACCATGGACTCATCCAGGGGATTTTGCCAAGGATAATAGCTCCTCTTAGCCACACATTAGGGAGAAACACATACACATACAATGCCTCCCAGATATCAGCACATTGGTTAAGCTAAAACTCAAAAGACGCTGGTGATATTTAATATAAAGCTATTAATACTTAATATAATCCTATAATTCTGCTATGCTGGATGAAGCTAGAGGAGCTTTTCGGTTACTTGGTATTATCTTTATAAGAAGGCTTACATATATAATTAAATACCTTCATTTCCTGATACAATATTAAATGTCAATAATAAAAGTGATTGTAGTCTAATGGACCTCAAGACATTTTGGAATTTGTTTTGACGAGAATCACAGGAAAAATATTCAAAACCATTTCTTCCTCTGAGAGTTAGAAACCTGGATTTATCACCAAGGCAAATGTTATTTTGCCCTAGGAAAAATATGAATGGAGCATCTTACATAAATATAATCAAGCACCCACTAGAATATGAGCCCTGTGAGGCCAGAGCTTATTTTTCTATTTTGCTCATTCATATGTCCTCTATAACAGTGCATAGCACATACTACTTTCAATAGATACGTGTTAAAAATGATTCCTCTTGAGCAAGAACCCCAGAAATTGTGCTTTCTTGGATGTATCTTTAATCAGATCAAGGTTTTTGTTTCCCATAGAAATATTTATTTTTATGCATTATCTACCCTATACCTGTATGGTATTGTTTGTATGTATACATAGAAATTATCTAAAGGGAAAAGAAAAGTGTACAGATCTGTCTGCTTTTGATGCTGAAGAAATCATAAAAAGAAATTAATTCATGCTTGATCTAGATTGTCAATGTTGCACCGCTGGTATCAATAATCAGTAAACTTAGATCTTGGACATATGTTTGAGACCAAGCATCATGTTTGATGTCTTTCAAGGTTCTAGAGAATAAAATCATATCCTTGAGGGTAAGGCAGGGTTTCCAGGAAAGGGAAGAGATAATTTCATACTCAGTCTTCCTTGGGATGAGTCAGGCTCAGAGTGACAAATCTAAACTGCAGAGAGGGTTTAACATTAGCACTAGGTTTAAGAAAAGACAATGTAAGGTCCTTGGTATGAACTTACAACGATGCATAAGTATACCGTCCTCCCTTAAGGATTTCAGGGCGTAATAGAGGAAAGCCATATGTAGTCCCAATATTAAAACACAATGTTATAAGTGATGACAAAGGGGAGGGTGATTAGAAAATAGGAAAAGCTTGCTGAAGGAGTTGGTCCCTAGACTATATCTTTAAGGATGAGTAACATATAAGCAGAAATAAGTATGTGTGTCTGAGTGCCCCTCTGTATCCCTGCATGTCCACAGTGGGGGGGGGATTAGTAGTAAGAATATTTTCTAGGAGGACAGTCTATCAAAATCAAAGACAACAAGTAGGGTGAGGTCTAAATATTTCCGGCATTAAAGTGTGAGACAAGGAGAAGGATCATAGTATTGCTCAATCAACAGCCCTATTCACATACAATACAGCGTGATGGGAGTCACTGGGGCTGTGTAGTGTAGCAGTCCTTAAAGGAATGAATATTGGAGATGTGGTTGAAGATGAGAAAAGAGGGCCTTGAATCCAGAAATTTAATTGAGGGCAGATATAGTTAGCAAATACAACTTCCTTCACCTCCAATCACAAGCAGGCCATCTTGTTTGGAGACACAGTCTCTCTTAGTTTATAATTTCTAGTTGAAAATATGTAGAACAAATGGACTCATGTGTCATAAGTAACATAGCTGATATCATCTATAATCATAATTTATGTTCTACAGTATCTTGTGATGTGGGGAAGGTGTTATCTGGCGGTTGGACAGCATGATTATGTCCCACTAGGGCTTCTGCCATGGCTTTAACATCAGGTTGGCAAGGCCCTGGCATACAGTATAGATGATGGTTTTTAGGGTGTATGAGAGCAGAGGCAGGAAAGCCAGTTAGAAGGCTGTTACAATGGTGTATACGAACAGCAAAAAGGTCCTCCATTAGGGCAGTGAGAGTTGGCAGAGAACAGAAAGACAGTCAAGAAATACTGTCAGCTGGGGATTTAGCTCAGTGATTAGAGTACTTGCCTTGCAAGCACAAGGGCCTGAGTTCGATCCCCGGCACCACAAAAAAAAAAAAAAAAATACTGTCTGAGGCTGAGCCTCAGAATGTGTGGGTAGGAGAAAGGCATCCAGCCCAATTCTCACGGCTCGAGTGACTCGGTGTAAGCTGATAATGCCAACTGAGCTGGCACTTTCAAAAAGAGCCAAGAGGTGCTACTAGAGGATTCCGACTTCAAGAAATGAACAGTGTGTCATCATTATTCCCCTCTTGACTGGGACCACCTTGTGGCTCTGTGTGTGACCTAGCAAATAATCGAGCTGCCTGCAGCAGAGGTGGGAGGAGGCCAGGGCACAAGAATTAATTTTGAGCAACCAACTGAACTTGATTTCCTACCATATGACCTTCTGGAGAGCTCGGAGAATGCAGAATCAGAAGGCTCAGGAAAATAAGTAATGAGAGTGATTATTCAAAAGTTGTAACTTTGGTTATATGTTAATCTAAATAACTAGGGAAGTTACTCTCGATAAAAAATCATTTGGCTTTGAGGCAGCAAACTTTCTATCACTAGGAAGATCAGTAAACTAGGCTGAGAATTCTCCTAGAAAGATCTAGAAAGATCAGTAAATTTAGTTGAGTATTCTACTAGCTGACAATAGCTACTTCTCTCCAAAAATTTTAAATGTTATCCTTCGAACCAAATGAACTAACCAAACTTTCCCTCCTATCACCTTTTCCAGTTCCCCACATTCATGTTAATGCCCCAAATTCCTCTCTACGCTGATACCATCATCAGATCACTGCCTTCAATGCCCACGTGGATGCCTTTGCAAACCTTGCTTCAAAGGTTCTTGACCTCCTCAACCCCACTTCATTCCACCCAACTCCTCCCATTAGATTTCATGTCCACATGCCAAATAGGAACATGTCATATTTTTAAGGACAGCATGAATAATGGTCTTGTTTTACCTTCTCAGGTTTCTACAATCCATTTTCTTCCACATCCACCTTTCCCCCTTCCATTCCTATAGATTTACTGCAGCATGACAATGGCAGGTGTGTTTCTGGTCAAAGAGACACAGTGGTGATCTCCATTTTCCTCTTGTCTCCCTGGCAGCCATGCATAACATGTGAGCAGTCCCAGGAGGCACAGGTTTGTGGAGCAGAGGAGCAGGAAAATATGGGGTAAGGGCAGTCACTCTCTTTGTTCCACAGGCCCGATATTCTTGGTTCCAGATCCTTCAAATTATTTAGGGGAAATGGAAATGCCCCACACTACCAACATTTGCCCAATGAGGCTGGCACAAGTGCAGATCTGGACGGTGAGCCTGAGTTGGTAAGAAGGTCCAAGTCAGAGTCAGGCTGAGGTTCTGTGGCCTGCAGAGAGTGTCTCTGTTAAACATTTTGAAATTGGATAGTTTTGTTTAGAGTTTTTCCTGACCCTTTTCTATCTTTGGTGCCATTTTCTCATCAGACCTTACTCCACACTGGCCCAGCAGTTAGCCCAGCATAGTCATAAGTGAGTTTTGCAACCTCAGCATATAGAGGACAGGAATACATTGTAAAGGAGTAACATGAGCTAGATGAAGAGATAATAGGGAGTAGTGGGGACTGGGACCAACCAGGAGCTAATACACAATCTAAAGAGATAATCGCAACTCAGTCCCAGCCAAATACCGCCACCGAGAGACAGAGATAGATCTGGTTTATTCAGATCCTCTGAATTTCCTCTGGAAAAAAAAAGTCTGTTTTTTTGTGTGTAAAATCTCCCCCAAGAAAATGATAAGTAACTAAAAAATTTTAAGAGTCTCATGCTCTACCGACTGAGCTAGCCGGGCGCCTATAACTAAAAAATTTTAAATAACCCCATGGATCAGAGGGGCTGTACTTAATTTACAACCTGTGGTTTAAGGGATCAGCTGTAATGGGTTTGGATTTCACAAGCCACATGAATACTTCACAGTTATCCTGCAGAATCACACATTCACTCCTCCAGCTATTTAGCGATGAGTTCCACCCAGGTAGCAAGGGCTCCAAGCATCTTTAAAGCTGGCATTGTTAGGAAGAGGGGCGGAGTTCCTCCCCTTAGAATATGTCAGGACAAGCCACTTCCTGGGCTACAAGCCAATGAGCGGACAGAAGGGAAGTAGGGGTACTTGTCACAGCACTCAGAGGTGGCAGTAACCCTACAGCTTCTCTCTGCCCCAGAGTGATGACTGGCTCAAAGACTGCTCTACTGGCTGCAGGTGTGATGTAGGAGATGGGAGTCAGATGCCCATTTGTCCCAACCATCAGATCCTCTGCTCAGGGCAGGAACTCCACCTCCAGAGCTGCCCTTGAAGCCTTGCAAACCAGACTCTGCTCCTATTCTCTAGACCCCTTACCTTGACATGTGGTTCTAATTAACATTACACATCACCTTCTCCTCAGCACTCTTGAACTTGAATGAAAACTCTTCTTTACCAACATCTTATGCAACTCACACAGATAAACTGAACTACACGTATTTGTCCCAATGATACAAATAACTGCTTCCCTTTTAATTTCCCATATTCATAACCACCTTTACATAGCAATCCTTCAAAAAACGGTAAAAAAAAAAAAAAAAGTATTTGAGAAGTTAAAACAAAAATAGTGGGCAGGGCCCAGGCTGAGAAGGGAAGTTGATCTCCAGAAGTCCAAAACCTCACAATCCCCCACAGAGATGTATATTTTCACGGAGGACTCTTTAGGACCGAGAATATTTTAAAGCTCCCTTCCTCATCAAATGAATCTCTGATGCAAAAACATGAGACACTGTGACTGGCCTCAGGAAAAATACTTTCGCACAGGGAATTCTTTCAAATAATACCACTTTTGAAAAATTAATATTAAAGTTACAGTCTAAAGCAGCATATTGGTCAGATCAAATATAACCTTGTGCAAATCATAGGAGTCTCCTCCAAATAAAATGCTAACCCTTCTTTTCAGAATAGTTCTGCGATTTTGTCTTTCTGGGTTACAAGGTAAAAACGACCTAGAAGATGCTTTGCTTCTGTACCACGTGCCTTCTTCATTCTCTTGGAAAAAGGAGAGAAGCTCCTTCCCTGGTCAGCACTGCAGTCAGGTCAGAAACCCAAGCCAAGGGCAGACTGCAATGTTGAAGCAGGGGTGAGGATAGTACATGAGATTTAGCAATAATCTGAGGTCAGAAGCAGCAAACTTGAGGAGGCAAAAGGTGAGAATAGCAGGAAACTCAAGAAAAGTATTTAACCTCACTAGTGGCAAGATCGGAGGACAATGAGGCAGAGGGTGTTAGAGGAAGAATCAAAAGACTCATAAGTTCTCCTGGAAGCGTTTCATAGGTAAGAGCACAGAGCCTTCAGGAGTGCCTTGTGTTGTGAGGATTAGAGCTCACTGTGGAGTAAACTCCTCTGGAAATGTGGGTCATTTTGATTTTCACATACCTGTAACACAGACTATCTTGACAGAATCCTGGAGTCTGAAAGGATGGTGAATATTTGTCTCTTAGTTATTTGGGATATTTACTTTAGGATTTAATCTTAATAACTGAGATTTTTCTTCAGATGTTGAAGTGATACTCATAAATGATTAACTTTTTTCTTTCATTCTTCCAACATGTCAAAATCACCACCAATCTTACAGTCATAGCCCCTATTGGTATAGATATCAACTTTTGATCCCTTGGGGAGGTGGCTGAGTAGAATGAGCCATAAGTAACAAAATATGGACCAAAAATGTGTCAAAGTCATATTGTATCAGAACAAAGTACATTTTAATTAGTTTTAATATGGGAGAGATCATCAATAATGTCACAGTAGGATTATCACCAGGGCTGAACATCAGTCAAGTTCAAGTGAAGATGGCGGAATGGATGGAACAGCAGTTACAGACAGAAAGATGGAGCAGTTAAGTACATACGTAGCACATAAATGGAAGTCGGTTTCTTCAGTGTCAGAGAAAGGAGCAATACACATTAAAAAAGAAAAACACTAGAATTAAATTTGTAATGCTGGGTTGAATTTAGAGATATTGGTGTTAACACGTCTTTCAAGATACATATGTGTGCAGGTGTGTATGTATATAATTTACATATGTGTTTGCATGTGTAATATACACACACAAACATATGTTGTCTAGCTCTGTCCCTGGAGAGATGGTCTGGAATCAGAAACACCCCAATAAAAATTAGAACACCTAGCCCCCAAATATGGGTTTCTGAATGTTATTCTGCACCAAAGGGAACTACAGTTCCTTGCAGAAATGATTTATGCCTGAAACAACTTGTGCCAGAAAGCTACAAAGTACTCCCAGATGATGAAACATCTCAAAAGGACAAAGGAGACAACTTGAACTGATTTGATCTCAGGGGCCCAATTAGGAGCAATAGAAATGGTGGTAGAAACAGATTAAAACCCATTAATAAAATAGGAGCGAATCAAAGGGATGGAAGGAAGGGAAAGGGGAAAGGGAAAAGGAGATGCACCTTGTGATTCTGAACCAGATCCTTTTCTTAAAAAGAGTATTGTTAAGAAATTTGAATGCAATTCAAAACTATATGGTAATAATACATTGAGGTTAATTTCCCAATTTTGATTATTGTATTGTGATTTTATGGAGGAATGGCATTATTAATAGGAGATATGGTAGTCAGAATGATAAGACATCAGATTAGCAAATTATTCTCAAATGGCTCGGGAAATGAAAAATCCTTGTAGTATTTCCAACTTTTCATATGTTTGTGATTGTTTCATCTATGTAATATACAAGAGTATAAACACAAATATATATATATATATACACACACATATATATATATATACATGCACATATATAGTATATACTGGTATAACACAACGAAATAACTATGTACGTAAGATCACCGAAATGTTTTGTATGTTTATAAAGGGAACTGTTACAATTAAGAGGGTAAATTACATATATAGTATACATGTATAAAAATGTATATGAACATTAAATGCATGTACTGTTCTATACATTTGTAAAATAAATCATGAATGTGTTATATATACATATGTATATACGTGATTTGCCAAATTAATAAACTGTAACAATTCCCTTGATAAATAGACAAAACATATCCATGATCTTGTATACATATACTTTGTAAAGTGTTATACCAGAATAATCTCAGCATTTTTTATTAATTACTATATTTAACTAAAGATACTTTCTTCTCTACACTCAGAAAACCTGAAAGCAGAAAGCTGGAACTAGGTAGCTGTTTTTCGCATGATAACATCCTATATCTTTTCAAACAAAGATGTTATCTTGCTGGGTGTGGTGGCGCACACCTGTAATCCCAGCACGCAGGAGGAGTGCCGCAAATTGAGGCCAGCCTGGGCTACACAGTGAGTTCAAATCCAGCCTGAGCTATGTAACAAGACCCTGTCTCAAAAAAAAAAAAAAAAAAAAAAAACCACAACAAAAAAAAAGAAGTTATCAAGTTATCTTTTATGATTTAATTAGTCAATAATAGTTTGTGATTTCATAATGTTAAAGTGATGTGAGATTATCCAACCAGCAAAACCAATAGATAGGATTTAGAAAATTCAAGCTAATTAGACTTTTCATGCAAAAATATATACAAGACTAGCATAGAAGGAAGAGATTAGGTTATTTTAAAATAAATTCATTATTAAATTGGTCTAATTTTCAGAGTCATACTGATTATGAATGTTAAAAGGGGTGTTTCGATATCTTTATATTATCATATATTAAAACATCCAATATATTTAAAAGCATTTTTGCATTTTAAATGCAAAAATGTAACGACCTAGTAACTAAGTTCATTAATAAAACTTACAGTTATATCTTTTTCTCCCTACAGTACACTTTAGCAAGAAAATTTCCCCAGTCTAGTAATTTCAGTCATTTTTTTAGTTTGTCTCAGTTTACAAGGGATGATCAAAAATACAGTGAATGTTTAGTTTTTTTTTAATATTTCTTATAGTAAAAGATGTATTGCCATAATCCTCTTTTTAAAAACACTCCCCCTCACTCACACACTTGTTATTCTTGCCACTTTCTGAAGCAGTTCTGGAAGTCCTGTTTCTGTGTAGGTGTGATCAAAACTATGGTGAACCCTGCTGCCAAGTGCAATCTAAAATGGTAAAAGGACTAAGAGATGTTAGAGGAGGAAGGAGATGTAAAAAGAATTAACAAGTGGCATGTACATGTACAAACTATCCACAATGAATGTATTTCTAACATAAGATAAACATGTACTAATTATTTAAAAAATTTTAAAACATTACGGTACATCCTCATTCATTTTACTGGATCTGGCACAGTCTGACTTCTGGCTCTTCCCCTAAGTCAAAATGATTGTAAAAGGTAAAATAGGAGTAAATCAAGGGGATGGAATCAATTCAGGACATCATGGCAGCCACGACTGCATAACTAAAGACATGAAAGAAGACTTCCAGAACTCTTCAGAAAGTGACAAGAATGATGGCATAAGGATGTCCAAAGAGAGGGGGAGTATTTTGAAAGAAAGCAATGGCAATGTGTCTTTTAATGTAATCATTTTTTATTTAAATACACACCATATTTTTCAATCACACCCCATACATTTATATAAGTGCTTAATATTTTTACATGGTTTATAAAATCTAACTTGGAAAAACACTTGCTCCACTAGGCTTCATTAGATCTTATAATCTAATGTATTAACTCCTTCCAACCGTATACAAAATATATTTATTCATTTGCTCAAAATCTTTTTCATGTTTATAAACAGAATTTTTTATCAAGTCTTACACAAATTAGAGGAGCTAATTATGGTAAGCAGCAAAACGTAAGGCAGAAATCTTGGTACCCAGATTAAGAATACTGATCAATTAGACAATACATAATTTAAAATGTAGTAAGTCATCATTTTCTCTCTTGGAGAAGTGTTGCCTAAATCTATGTGCTCTTATGGTTTCCTATTAAATTTACCAAAGCAGTCTTTTTTCTCTCTTTTTTGTGTGGGTCCATTTTTCTTTTTTTTTACAATAGGATTATCTCCTTTCTTAAGCTCTCTAAATCCTGAAAAGAGTAATTTTGGAATTATTCAACTGTTTTTAAAAGGAAAGGTGATAACTGAATTCTTAGAATTCAGATTTTGTTTAATTTCGCAATTTCAATTTCACAGATATTGACTATAGCGTTCAGAATAAATGCACATGAAAAATTGCTAGAGTTTTTTTAATCAGAGTTTAAAAGAATAAAAAAGTCTGATCTTTAGAATCATAGAGGAACCATATGATTGATTCAAATTAAATATAAGTACTTCTATCAATAGTAAAAGAAGCATCAAACATTTTCAACTCTGCATTCTCAAATGCAAGGAAAGATAAGAATCCTCAAACAAACAATATTCAAATAGGTTAATGGAATCCAGGTTCCCTATCAGCTGCCACTTGACAAGAACAGCACAATGACCTGGTCATAAAAATTAAAACCCAGATTCCTTCGTTGTCACCTTCACACTTCTTGGTGACGGTGACACCTCTTGTAGCAAGCACACATTGAGGAAAGAAGAAAGCAGACAGTGGGTCCTCCTACATCACTGGCATCTCCAATCTAGAAAGGCATTGAGCAAAGGCATTTGACGGGAAGCTTCCTGAAGTACATCTACCTTCAATCTAGCCTATTCCTTTTACTTTATCTGGGACCTAGACTCTGAAAGCTAGAATTTCCTTTCAGTAATTATATACTGGAATATTCTATTTTTGAAAAACTGAATACCAAGAATATAGATACATGGTTAAGAGTAAAATATTGCAAAGATCTAAAAAGTAAAAGTAATGGTTTCCCACAATGAGTTTGAGTCCCAGTCCCTTAAAGCTGAAAAAAATATGAACAGCTTGAAGTTTATCTTCTACCTCTTATTCTCATAAATATATCACAGTATTCCATAAAAATAATAAAACATTACATTATAAAAACATAACAAACATGTATGTACACATATGGATGGGTATTTGATCATTCTGTTTTGTATTATATTACATCATATCATATTATATAATGTTCATTACCGTCTTCCTTGCTCTTTTTTTTTTTTTTAAAGTAGAACATGGTTTTCTTGCTTTAGGGCTTTGTATTTCCAAAACATTGGTTTGCTTCCCAGGAGAGAACAACAGCAGTGGGTGCTTAGGGTACAATTTAGAGACATGGATATAGAGGAGACATTGTCTGGTTGTCCAAAGGCAGCATTATTTGTCTATCTGTGAAAGGCTACTGACTCTCATTCATAAAGTATAGGTGACTAGGTTCTTGAATGAAAGGAAAGAAAGGAAGTGAATGAATGATCCTGAGATGGACTATATGAATGGCTAAATTAAGCAGCCAGTTGCTTCAACTTCAACTTTCAAGTTTTCTTCATCTAACATGCATTGTAATAATTCTACCTCTGGTCAAAAACAATGAGTAGGTTGTATTGTGTTGGTGATTACATATATGAAACAAAAGGAGGAGGAAATAAATATGAAATTCATCTCTTAGATTATTTTTGCTTTCGGTTTACATGTGACCTGTTTATTGTGCTATACTCCTCCTGTTCCTAAATATTGTTTTTCAGATCTCCAGCATCCAAACTGTAAGAAATGCTAAATGCTAAGAAATGCTATGTGCAGGTTCCTAGGCCTATTTAGATCCTCTGAGTCAAAGTATCTGGGAAAGGAGGCAGATCACTTTCATTTTGAAACCTTCCACAAAAGGAGTCTATGTAAGGTAACCCACTTGAGGACGACCCCTATGCCTCCCCAAAGCTCAGGGATCCATTAAGTCCTGTTTCCTTTTAAAGACTCTAACCACCCTCTCTAACCTTCATGTTCTTAACAGCTCCTCCCATTTCCTTCCTTTGTACATCCACTACCCCAAGCAGGTTACAAAAAGAGGAACCTTGCATATTCTTGGATCCAAACCAAAGTAGGCAGGCTCCTGATAGCACCTGGGTCCTCAGAAGAACATACTGATTTGATTGGGCCTAAGAATTGCCTTTGGTTCCCTGTGTTCAGACACAGCAAATATTAATCCCACATCAGACAATGAAGATGAGAGGGTAGAGCAGTGTACAGACACCTTTGTGAGCAGTAAGAAGAAAGGTTATGAAGGACAAGGAGACAAACATCAGTCAGAGCCTCAACTTTGCCTCTGACATCTTGTCACTGAACAATGACAGTCCTTGAATGAGAGAATATGTGAGCAAGTGAGTGAACTTCCTTAACTCTTTGTTTGGTGACCAAAACCAATACCAACAATTTTTTAATCTCTGAGATGACTGTTCACTTGAAAAAGACATAGAGGGCCTTTATATTTGTCATCAGTTAGAATGTCATTTGAAACTTTTAATAATCTCTACAAAGACTTCTGGGAACAGATTCAATAGGTTTTAGAATTCTAGAGGATAGGGCTGGAACTGTCTGGAAATGATTTGTCATAAAAGCAGCTCTAAAGAACACCTCTGGAGATGTATGGGTATCTGACTCAGGGTCTCACTAGCTTAAAAGAAAAGTGGTAAAACTGAGGAAAAACCAAGGTCAGAAAGCTGCCCTGAGTAGACACAATACCATCACCAACTCAATCCTACTCTGTCCAACCTTGAGGAATCTGAGCTCTTCCCAAGTTCCCATTTGACCAGATATTCCCCCCTTCTGATTAGTGATGAACAGGCAAATAAAAAGGAAATAGACTGTTTCGAAAAGAATGGAAAATAAGATTGCATGGGAAACATGAGCAAATAAACTGAAATATATAGCCATAACATGAAAATATGAAACCATAAATTTGCCACCAGGACAAAATAGTTTTGTGAAGAATGTAATTTGCCTGCTGCCAGTATCCACAGATATTTTCAATACTAAGGAATATGCAGCATACTTTGCAAAGGGGGATATTACTGTGACTCCCTCAACTGGGTACATTACCTTTGTGGCATGCTCACTCAAAAATGATCACAATGATCTCTCCCTCCTGCCATTAATATTCTTGTGCAATTCTCTTCCTTTGAACGTGGACCAAGCAGCAGAACACAGCAGAGGAGGTAGGATGGGACTAAGTGGCAGTCTCCATCTTCCAGCAGATCCTTTACCTCTTTCTTGGTTTGCATCCTTTGATATAGCAAGTAGCCATGATGGAGAAGCTTACATGGCAAGTAGCTAGCTTCCAGCTAATAGCCCAAAAGGATCTGAAGCAACCCTTCAGTCAGACAATTCTCCAGGAGCTGAATTCTGCCAGCCACCTGAATGGATTTAGAAGCAGACCCTCTCACAGTTGAACTCTCAGATAAGACCACAGCTCTGGCTGAAAACTCAGGGCAGGCTTGTATGGAACCCTAAAGAAGAGAACTCAGCTCAAAGTTCTCAGATTCCTACCCACAGAAACCATGGGATAGTAAATGTGTGCTATTTTAAGCCACTATGTTAGTGGTGATTTATTATGCTGCAATAGATAACTAGTACAATTCTGATCCAAGCCAAGATACCCAGAAGGGAATGTCTGATTTCCAAATTTTGGAATAATGGCTCTTACTACCCTTGTTCTTGGTGGAACCTAAGAAACAAGACATACTCTTCCAAGCTGCCTCTATCCAGCACCTTTATGACAACCTCTGAAGCCACAGAGGGGCTCAGAGAGGTGCCCAATGGAGAACCCCTTATTATGCTCATGGAAAACTATTTACAGCTTTGTTAAAATGGCAACCAATCTTGGCTTGTGTTCTGGAGGTTCCTTTAAGCCTCAGAGAAGAGGATGATAAATTGAGTTCCACTTTAGTCAAACGCTTCAATTTTAAATAATCCCACATACAGCAACCATCAGCTCTATGCAAGGAGTCTGCCACACAAAATAAGCCATCATTTGCCTGAAGCCACAATTCATTTTTTTCTTTAGGATGCTGTTATGGTTTGTGTTTAGACATTCCCCCAAAGCCTCAGGTGGTCATAGATGGGATGTTTTCAGAGGTGGCTGCATCTAGAGTGTGTGATTACTAAATTAGTCCACTGATTGGTTTGTCATAATTCTGCTGGGATCAAGGATGTGATACTAGCATTAAAAATGCTGGGATTAAGGGTGGGAATGCTACCCACCCTAAGGGCAGATAGCCTAGATAAAATATAAGAGACAGAAAGAGGTTTGTCTATTCCCTGCTTGCATCCCTTGTTTACCTTGCTGCCTTCTGCCTGTCTGCCATGTCACCCTGCCTCGGACCCAGCTGATTATTGACTGAAATCTCTACAAACTGTGAGCTAAATAAACCTTTCTTCCCCTAACTTTGGGTGTCAGGTATTTTGTCTCAGCAACAAGAGAAAAGTAACTAAGACAGATGAGATCTATGTCAACACACACACACACACACACACACACACACACACACACACACACACAGAGGCTGTCTTTGTGAGAAGATGGATTCATGGCACTCACCTTTAAATTGTGCCAGCTTCTTTTTTAATGTACTGATGCATGAATTTAATTAGATACAAACCATATTTGTGGTTATTTCTTTCCTGAGAACTCCAAATATGCAATGACTAAAGGCATTTCTTTTCTTTGCTGCCTCTCCAAGATCCATTGTTGACTGCTTCTCTTTGCTGCCTCCCTAGGCAGCTCTCTCACCAGACCTCAGATAATTCTCAATGTGACACTGGTGTACAGGAGAAGAGAAATTCCCTAAGACACTTGCCAAAGGACAACAGGGCTCTTTATTCTCTTTTTATTCCTCAGGCCTCCCAAGACTCATCTGACCAATGGAGTGTATGACCTGGGTCCTCGTGGCTTCTTTGGTCAAGTTTATACAGTTCCACTGCAAAGTCTGGGAATCCCTAACAGCACCCTCACTTATGACACCAATGCAAGTTCAGGGTCCCCACAACTACCTAAAGCTGATACCCTTACCATTAGCAAAGGACACAGATTAAAGCAGCCAAGGGCAGAGGCACAACACAGCTTAGCCTAGGAGAGTTCCGAGCACAGAGCCTCCAAATGTCCCCTCCCAGTGGGGTGGGGAGGATAGTGCTTACTGCTCTCAGCTATAGGGCATGAGGATGCACACAGTGTTGCCGACTAAGCAGTCACATCTGAGTCTTGGTATCTAAATGTTTTTCTTAGGACTCAATCACACAGACATAGCTAACTTCCCACTTCACTGACCTTAGATTCCAGTCCTTCCTGAGCAGGCCCCACCATAAATTACATGAACAGCACACACCACCTAGCATGGCCCAAGGTCCTCTGGTAAACGAGTCAGGCAGAACATGGCAAAGTAGCAATTACCTTCAAGCAGCCACAAGCAAAGGCCAGACCTCCTTTAGGGCAAGGTTAATTCTTTATTGCACACCACACTATGCCAAGTAGCCCAGGTTCTACTTGGCAAAACTTCTCTAAAAATGCCCTCTTCATCTTAGGTCTCCCCAAATCCCCTCTATCTCCAAGGACAGCACCAACAAACACCTAGGTAATCAAGTCACTGCTGCCATAGTCCAGGGCACCCTCAACTGTCACCTGCTCTATTTTAACCTAACATCTCCTTGTCTCCACTCTTATCACCTCTCAGGCCAATTTCTATATAGGACAGAATTCAAATCATTCCTTCTCTGCTTAACCCCAACCTTTCCAAGCCCACCTAGGCACATTTTCACACTTAGGATAAAAATCAGAATTCCTTTTTCTGGCTTATAGAGCTCTAAATGACCACTGACCTCCTTTAAATTCAGTTCACATTGCTCTTCCCATGCTGACTTTGGTGTAGCCAGTCTGACTTTCCTTCTCATCTTCAAACAATCCAAGCTCATTTCACCCTAAGGCCTTGACACTGCCTGTCTTCTCTATACTAGATCCTGTGTCCTCCACCTTCCCAAAGAATCTCAGTATTTAGATCTAAGCTTGAATCTTCCCCAGCTACTCAGTCCTCAAGAGTCTCCCAAACATCCTCAAACATGCCACCCTTTCACAATGACATCCACTGTGCTTAGCAATAGCTATTGTTGTTCTAGTTTGGTTTTTGATTGTTTCTTTGTTTGTTCTCTGCCTCCCTCCATAAAACTGTAACCTCCATGCAAGCAAGGACCAGCCTGTCTTTTCATCAGTATGTTCCTAACTCCTGGAAGCCAATCTCTCACAAAGTAGATGCTCAGTAAGTATTTGTTTAACAAACTATACTTTTTTCCTTTTTTATTTTTACTTCATAAATTTAAGGTGTACAACATATCCATAGTGAAATGACTATTTAGCACGCCTATTGCCTTCCATAGTTATTTCTCTCTCCTCTCTTGCTCTCTCTCCCCTGCCGTGTGTGTGTATATGATAACAACATCTAAAGTTTACTCTCTTAGCAAGTTTTCAGTATACAGTACAATATTACTAATGGCAGAACTCCAGACAATGTGGAACTATTGAAAGGTCTCAAGCAAGAGCCTAAGAGCCAAAGTCGTGCTCTATAAGGATTGAACTTGGGCAGACCTGGCTTCATGGGGCAGACCAAAGGAGCAGAGAATAGCTGGGCCATAAGGGGAAGCAACTCCATGGTGGCAGAACACAGGAGCAGGGAAGCAGGAAGTCAAAGAGACAGAGGAACAGAAAATGAAGAAGAGAGGGAAATCTGGAAGGGCTCTTGGGGCTCCTGTCTTCAAAGAGGTATACCTCACCTTTGACCAAAGTGACTTAGGTGGTTAGATTTATTAGTCTACCCAAAAGAGATCCATGGCAACATATAAATATTGTACCTTTAGTTAATCCTCCCAGCATGATGGTAATTGGTTCTGAGTGAGACTTGTGCCTCCCTGGCACACAGGTAATCCTGCGTGCCCTTCTAGTTCTGCAGGCCACCATGATCTCCCAGCCTCTAGGTTTTTGTAGGTGCTGTTCCTCTGTACCTAATTCTCTTCCTATGGATTAACAATATTTAGTAATCCTTAAAATTCAACTGACAGTTTATCTCCTACTGACGATCTCCCTGGCTTCGCTCATCACACTCCTCAGATATCTCCAACACTACACAGGTGCTCACCACAGCAGCATTGTCTCCTCCAGGCCATTGTAAACTGCTCAGAGGCAGGCTGGATCTTCTTCATTTTGACATTTTGCATCCAAACTACTTCAATTACTAGCACACAGCTTGACACCTTGTAAGTGTTAATGAGTGAAAGAAGACAAGAACAAAGGCCCAACTTCCATGCCTTGGGGCCTCCAGGAGCTAGAAGTCACACATTTCACAGCATTCTGTGAAACACAGGGAAAACAGAAACAGTGAGTGCTGAACCTGAAAAGAGCCCATGGTCAGTGTGCCTCTTTAGGGACCCCCAAGGAAGGAAGATACTCATGAACAGCCATGAAAAAGTGGGACAGGTGTTTAATGAGTTCCCCAGGCAATGTTGTCATCCATTCAAAATACACAGAACTAAAAATTTGTGTGCTCTTTTTTAATGATCAGTCTTTTACCTGTCATCTTATATGGAGCCAGCAAAGGATGCAGACTATTCTTCTGGGCCTGATAAACAGAAATTCCCATAAGTGTCAAGGTAAAAATGAGCCATGAATCCAAACCACATGAAAGTGACTACCGGAAACTTGTGCCAGACACCTTGTTCATGCACTTTTCTCCAGGTTGTTGTGCATTTGAATATAATCATCTGCAGAGAAAGGTGACTGTCTTCAAATACTTGTATTTCATCTTTGATCTAAGTATATAGGTTTAGAAGTAGTATTCAATTCAAATTATTATTCTACCCGTATGGTAATCAAATGAGCAATGCTTATTGATAAAGTTCTTTTCATATTTCAAAATATTTATAGTATCTCATTTATATTCATCAGAGAGCGAGATCAGGAAGCTATGTTAAACTTAATTTAAGGAAATCAGACTTCACTAAATATATGATATGATCTCCAAGACACCAATATCCTGAATAAACCTTACATGGTCTTTTGGCAAAATATAAATGGTAAAATTTCCAGATAAGATTCAAGTGTAGCACAGAGGACTAAATCATTGCACCAAACATTTTCAGTTCACCACATGGGCATACAGTGCAGTTACATTTCCTTGCTCCTGGAAATTAAGAGCAGCCACATGACTTGCTTTGATGAGCTGAGGTTCTAAGGGCCAGTGCGTAACTTGTGGCATTCTTTTTCCCTTTACCACAGCAAACAGCACCTCTAAAGTAGTGTGTGGTAGACTTATTACTGTGGTCAATTTGAGCTGGAACGCGCAACTGGACTGAGTTGGTGAGGTTCTGGGTGGAGAGGATCCACCTGAGGATTGTTGCCAATGCAACATAAAGGAGAACAGGAGCCGAAGATGGTTGCAGGCTGTTTCCCAGAAGAAGCTCTGCTGTGGCTGGTTCTCCTGAAGGGTACTCCTCGTCAAAGCAGCTCGGGGCCTTGCTGTCATTGCAGACGACTGTTGTTGCTTCGGGGGAGCTCTGGTCTTCGTGTGACCAGAGCTTCATGTGAGCATCATATCCTGGTTCCAGTAAAGATTTCTTCAGCCATCATCTGCAGACACGGACATAAACAGGACAGTGCTGTGGAATCCCAGCCCTTGAATGGATCTTTTGGGTCTCCAGTGCATAGATACATTCAGCACTCTTCCTGCATTCGGCTTATGGGTGAATATTATGACTTATGAGTGTTCTGTATTAAATCTGCTCTCTTGCAAACCATTGGCTCTAAAAAGGTAACCAATACGTAGTGGCTGCTCCATCACCTAGATTCCAGAGTAAAGATGATGAGGACCTAATCTCCCCATTAACCCATTATGGACACAGCGAAAAATAAACCCTTGTTAACTGAGATGGACTGTTACCACAGCACAACCTGTCCTACCATGAGTGAAATACTACATACTAGTGCTTACACTCAAACATCCCACTGAAATGACCAAAAGATCATTAAAATAGGGGGAAGTTGCAGCTTTCTGGAAGCTAGGGAACAGTGCTATCCATAGTTTCTTATAATTTTGAGGAATTTCAGCAAAATAAAGTGAGGTTAAGTAGAGGAAGGGATTAATCAATACACCTTCAAATAAATTAATGTCCTAGATATTTTATCTCCTCATGCGAAATAGAAACTTAGTGATGATACTCTTCCACACATACACATCAAAAAATAATAATGATGATGTTTTGCAAGTTTATGCTGGTTTTGGAGGGGGAAGAACCTTAATTGTTGTTGTTGTTGGGATATGCTGTGACAAACACATGCTTTGTTCTAGAGTATGTGCTTTTGCTCTCCCTAACACACAATGTGCACACAAATGAGGAGTGAAGAGAGCTCACTTCCCAAAGGAAAAGGTGTGTGATGACTCAAAAACTATGTGCTGCCTCTGAGGGGCATGAAATGACTGGCACACTGGACCACCTGCTTTCCAACCAGCACTCACATGGTCCCAGTATAGAAGACTCTATCTCCTGAGGTAAAACTTTGAAGCATGAAAGCAGAAACACACTTGCCATATTTCTGTTGGCTTTTAAATCACACAGAATAAAAATAGAAATGACACTATGTGAAATGCTATTCACATTCTGGGTAAGAAGGTCGTCAGAGCGAAGTAGAGCTCACTCAGGCTAAAAGAGTTTGCTCACCACATGGGGAGAGAAGGGGACAGGCAGAAGGGAGCATCAAGCAATGGAAAGGACATAGCAAGGGTTAGAAACCAAAAAACAGGGAATAATGCCCATCCTCCATTTAGCAGCCACCTTGGCTAAAATTTGGGTTAAAGCTTGGATTTTTAATCAATAAAGATAGCAAAATCTTCCACTGAACACTGCTATGAATGCAAAGTAAGGTCTGTCAATGAGAACCTACAAAATTTACCAACAGAGAATTTATAGGGGGTGGTCTCTAGGCACTGGGTAACATTCACCTCTCCAAATAAATAAGATTTAGATGACAACGGATCACACATTCTCAACAGGGATGATATCAGCCTCCAGGGGGCAAAACTTTGTTCTGGGGATCTATAATGGATTGAAGTGTGTCCCCCACAAAACTCATGACCATTTGGAACCTTAGAATGTGCTCTTATTTTAAAATAGGGGCTTTGCAGATACAATTAAACTCAGGATTGTGATGACATCATACTGATTGAGAGTGCGGTATAAATCCAATGAGACTGTCCTTATAAAAGACAGAAAAGGAAATAACAGACACAGAGATAAGAAGGCAGGTGAAGATGGAGGCAGAGATTAGAGTGACAGCAGCCCAGAGCGGAGGAGGAGCCACCAGAACTGGAAGAAGCAAGGAAGAAGTATCTCCCCTGCCCCAGGAGCCTTCAGAGGAACCATGTCCCTGCTGACACTTTTAGCCTACTGATCCAAAAAAGAAAACATTTTTTAATGCTTTAAACCGCTGTCTTAGTCCATGTGGTATAATGATGGAGCCTGGATGATTTATAAAGAACAGAGACTTATTTCTTACAGTTCTGGAGGCTATGAAATCCAAGATGACAGGGTTGGAGGACAGAAGGGCCTTCTTGCAGCTTTAAACATAGCAAAGGGCATCACATGGTAAGACAGGTCAGCCTGCCACTCAGCCCTCGCTTCCCCTTATTATAGAGCCACTCACCCATTATGGGGGCCTACCTTCATCTAATTACCTTCCAAAGGCTCCACCTCCAATCACCATAGACATGAATTTAGGGATTGCATTTCCAACACATACATTTTTAGAGGAAACAGTCAAACCATAGCAGCCGTCCAGTTTGTGGTAATTCATTATGGGAGCTCTAGGAAGTTAACTAGGAAATTTCACTAGGGAGTGGGAAAAAATCTTACTCTTTTTACATAAAGCACAGAAACACATACAGTACATAAACAGGTATATTTATGGTAGTAAAATTTCATAAGGGAAGGATCAGGAAAAAAATGTCTAGATAACTCCTTACTATACACAGCAATAAATGAAAGATTAAGAAACACTGCTCTAGACTGTGAGGATTCTGGAAGGCAGGACAAATGTATTAGTTGAAAGCTACTTTCTACAGATATTATAATTGTCTATTCTTAGCCAGGCATGTGTGCATACCTGTAATCCCAGCTACTCAGGAAGGTGAGATGGCAGGATCACAAGTTCAAAGCCAACCTAGACAACTTAGTGAGACTTTGTCTCAAAATAAAATTAAAAGGGCTTGGGAATGTAGCTCAGTGGTAGAGTAATTGCCTACCATGTATGAGGCCCTGGGATCAATCCTCAGTACAAGGAGAGAAAAAGATACTGCTTAGTCTTATTTTTGACATTTAAAATAAATATTCCAATTGTTTCTTCTTTCATTCTGGCCCAGACAATATCGTAAGTTCCAGAAAAATTGTTTTGCTGTCTACTTAATAGGATTTGTCCCAAATGAGGCAGAACAGCCTGCAGTGTGCCAGTGTTCAGTTTTGTGTCTCCTTACAATATGTCTTCTTGTTATGTAGGCATTACAAAGCAACGTTGGTGCTTCTGGATTCTACATTTGGTCTCTGTAATTGGCTTTAGTTCACAACCTTCATGTCCACAGGAACATTAAAGGTAGTTGATTTTTCCTCCATTAGATTTGTTTTCTCTGATATTTCGCATATGTATAGTTAAAAGGAAATTGTATATGGTTGCTCATTAGACCAACCATTCCTGATTTAGGTCAGAGTCCTTCAAAGACCATTTGGTGACTAGCCTCAGACAGAGAGAGGTTGATAGAGCCCATTTTGTTTAGGATACTGACAGAAACTCCTGGCAATCAATGCCAAATGAAGGTCTCTGGAGAGTTCCCAGAGCTAAGTAACCCTGCATATTGAATGTGTTTGATGTCTTTTCAAATTCTTTACAGTGAATCACAGTGATTGTGATGATGTTGGCCTAGTAGATTTTGACAGGCGTCACCACCCGCCTCCTTTGTAGTAGAATCTTAATCACCCGATTCCTCTGGAATGCTCCATGTTGAACAGAATTGCCTCCAAATGACAGTGTGTGGTTAGAGTCACAGGAGGTTAAATATGCCATTTCCTTTCATCACAGAGTTTCGGCTGAGAACAACAGAATAAGACCACCAGTGTTGGTTGTGCAAGAAGTAGGAAGCAGGCTTTGTGGCCCTTTGCTTGTCACAGTGGAGTGGGTCTGTGGATTTGTCACAGAGACTGGGAGGGAGCAGTTCTTTAGAAAAGTCTCCATGTGCTGTCACATTTCTTTTTCCCTTGCTGCTGGCAAATGGGAAAGAGGTAAGAAGTTGTTCTCCTGTTATAACAGCCCAATGAGGCTGGCTTTAGGTCTCAGAGAGCTTGGTAGGTTTAACTCTGGAGACTGAAAGAGTGAATCTAAAACTGCCCTATACCTAAAATTGTCAAATGTGAGGTGCTGGCTGGCTGACCAGAGAGGCAACTGGCAGCAGAGGAAAAAGAGCTATATTTGAAGAGTGCTAAGAAGCAAAGATACACATGGGAGTCCCAGATATGTGGTTTGTCTAGGGGAAGAGGACTCCAGTCACCTAGAAGGCTAAAATGATCTCATCAGAGGGGATGGAAGGGAACCACAGTGGCCAGTGTCTGGCCTAGGAATGTGCCACATCAGAAAACTGGAAGGAGAGAGGGCCCAGCAGAGAGCTCTCTGAAGAACCCAAGAATGAGCCCTAGAGAGAAGGGACTGGCATCTGTCCACCCTCCCCACCAGAAGGTACCAATGTAATTGTAACAATTGCACCCAGGGAGGCATTTTCTGGCCCCTACTATCTCTTGTTTTCTAGTCCAACCCTGGAGAAGCCAGAGCACTAGAGAGGAGGAGGAAGAGTAGAAGAGCGAGGAAGTACTGAAGACTCAACTCTGCCTCCTTTCCCCACTGCTGGTCTCCTGCCTAACACAGGGCCATGATATGGCAATGAAGAAGTATTAAAGTGATGAAAGATTGAAGGTTGCTACTCAACCAGACAGACCCAATGCCTGGATAATTAGACCACATGTTCACACCTGAGAGCACCTGAAAAGGCACTGGGGGCTGCCCAGCACTTCAACAGGGGCGGAGGAGTACTAGTCAACAGAGACGTTTAAAGGGACGATGGTGAGAAAAAGTAAAGTCTACTTGTTTAGTAAACTGATTCCATGAAAAGGTTTGCATCAAAATGTTTGCTAGGGTAAGCAGGGCCATAAGCTGTATCACCAAATACTGGCAAGATTATCCAGCTGCCTCAATAGTTTCAGCACAAGAGTAGGGTTTGGTTAACTAACAATATCTCATATATGTGACTTCTACACTAATTACAGGATTTTCAGAGTGGAGACAACACAGAGATGCTAAGACATCCCATATGCTCACAGTACTGATGGTTTATTCTTTCACTCTGGAGGCATGGAGGCCTTGCATGGCTTACTTCTTTGTACTCTCCTCTGGAGATATTCAAGGACCCTCTGAAGGAGCCATTTTTACCCTGCCAGTATTTAAGTTATTCTCATGAGCATTCTCCTCCTCTTCTGACCCAGAAGGGTCCAGTCATGCTACCTTCTGGAAGTCCCTGTTCCACTGCAGCTGTGGTCAGCCTTGTTCCCTACCTGCAACATGCTAGTCTTAGAAGCAGATGAGGGACAGGAACTCTACTAAGTCACAGGGCACAAGGTACAACAATGGTTAACGTTTTGACTTATGGTAAACACCTCACTTCTGCTTCATACCCTTTAGCAATTTTGTTTTTAACTGACCAAAGAGTGTTTTCCACTTTGATTTGATCCTCAAGTAGCTCTTCTGCAAATCACGGTCTTCCCACATATTACTGGAAAATATAGTTTCTGGGGTTTAGAATTAAATAACTCTACACTGCAAATGGACTTAAACTACTTTGGTCATCCAAAACTCAGGTTCATTGCCTTAAAAAGTTTGGGGGTGGCAGCGAGCTACTCCCCCACAACCTTGCTATTCTGTTTTGGTTAAAACAAGCCTCCTACCAGATTCTGCCACATGTAAAAACATCAGTTAAACAGACTTACTAGTAAGTAGGTACAAAATATATCAGACAACCTCGTTTGTTTTTTAGGAGCTCTGAACTCACCTTGGACAAAAGATTAACCAGAGACGGATACCACAATATTCAGAGGCAGAATTCTGACACCCTTACTGTCCATACAAAGACACCAGAATTGTCTTCTCTGTAGCTTAACACAGAACCACTCAGGGAGCAAGTTTTGGGTGCCATCTCTAAGAGAACAGCTTTAGGATTTCATAGGGTAATGACTGTCCCTAAAACATTATAGCCAATCCACACATCTAGAAAATTTAAAAAAAAAAAACAACTTTTATTTCAATCAGATGAGCTTGTAGCTAACATTTGTTATGCAGATTAGCAAGATAAATTTCATCCATGAAAATCCATTTCTGATAATCATATTAATGAAATCTTTGATGATGATTGAGATAGAGACAATTTGAAGGACACAGCAACTGGCTCTGGAGGATGGTCTTTTTGATTAAATGCAAGCTGATCTCCCCTGGAGTGTAAATTGTTAGGGCAACTGACAGCATCTAGACTCATATTTGCTCACATTAATATACACATAACCACACACACATAATCACACACACACATTCCCACACACTCATATCTATGCTCAAGTAATTAGAAGTAAATTACAGACATCACAACAATATACAAAAAGGAAAGAACATGTGTCCAAAGAAACTATTTTGGTATTACTCATATACTTGACATCGATGACATTAAGTAAAAAAAAAATTCAAATAATGCAAGAATTATTAAATGTGTTGGTTTTATTTTTTAGGAAACTCAACCTTTCTATTTTAACTTGGGAAACATAAGAAGTATGAATTAAACTTGGCCACAATCCCACAGAAAACTGTCAACTTCCAGCACTTTTCTATGTACTCAAACACATAGACATGCATTTTATTTTACAAAATTGCATAATCCTGATATAATTGGATAATCCTCATAGTATAACATTAGACTATGAACATTTATCAGCAAATATTTGTTTTAAATATTTTTCAAATGGAACTTACAGCTGCATCATAATTTAGCAAACAAATATATCAGACAACTTATATTGTATACTTATACAATACGAGTATATTCCTTATACTATGTGATTATTTTAGATTGTTTCTGATCTTTATTAACCTAAACAACTTTGTACACAACAGCAGGCATGCACAAATGATAACTTGCACTGGGAATTTTAAACAGAGTTTAATAGAAGTACAATTTACAAAGTCAAAATGGAGTATGTAGGAAAAGCAACCTCGGATACCATATCATCTTGTAACTTGAAATGTGGGGGAGCTATTGCCTCACACAAACCTGAATGTGTGGGAACTAGAGAAGTACAGGGACAGGCTGCCAGACAGGAGTTGCAGCCTAAAGCAGGGGCACACAGCCAACCCACAGTGCCTGACAGGGAGGGAGCTGCAAGAATAAAACCATCACCTTACTCCAGGGTCCCTGTCTCTGCCTGCCATTGGCCAAACCCAGTCAGAAGCCCCAGGGCCAGGAAGCCCCCACATGTGGACCACCTAGTCAGACTCCTGGGTGGAGGAGGGCAAGGAACAGAGGCTCAGGTAGGAGGGGCCAACGAACCACAACCATCAGAAGTATGTTCATCTTCATGCACAAAATCCATCTAAACTTATATGTTTAAAGAAAGGTAGGTACATAATAAATAACTTCAGGATTAAGAAACGCTGTTGGTAAGCACAGTAAGGGAAGAAGTGAGCTCCCTTAGAGCAGGCTTAGAGGCTTCAGCTGCCTGCTCTTCAAATGAACAAGTATTAGGGTTTAAATCTAGAATGCACCCCGAAAGCCTCATGCGTTCAGAGATGGGCCTTTTGGAAGGTGTTGGATAATGGTGGCATTAAACTCACCACGGCTGAATGTGCTGGTAGGGACCTAGTGGAAGAGGTGGGTCACTGGGGGCAAGACTTGGAAGAGTACATTTCCCACCCCAACTCCTCCCTTTGCTCTCTGCTTCCTGGCCACCATGGAATGGGCAGCTTTCCTCCACCTGCACCCTTCCACCATATTGTTTCTGCCTTGGAGCCAGCTGACTACGCCCTGAATCCTCTAAAAACCATGAGCCAAAATAAACCTCCTCTCCTTTATGTTGTGGGTATCAGGTGTCCCAGCAAAGAGGAAAGTGACTAAGACTCCAATGCTCCAGTTGAATTCTGATCCAGGAATGAGCGAGCCAGATCCTCATGTGACTGTTGGGAGGAAGAGTAGTATTGATAGCTGGCAGGAATTTGTGTGTGTCTGGATAGATCAATGGGGTGAAAGTCTGTTTCAAAGGGATTCTGGAAAATGGAAAATGTAAATGAAGCTATTGTAAACAGGGAGGGGAGGGTGAGTAGAAGGGAGGGGTAGGGAAGGGAGGGAAATCAAAATATATCATGCACAGGTACAAACTATGATGAACGTGATCATTGTGTTTATCTACAATGTACCAATACATGTTCTTCATAAAAAAAAAAAAGAAAAAAAAAGAGGGCGTTCTCATACTATAACTCTCATTTTTCTAACTCTCACTACTCACCAAGTTCTGTGTTAAGCACCTTAACTCACATTATCTCATTTAACACTCAAAATGAATATGGCTATCTTATTTTTTACAGAGGAGAAAGTAAGGCTCAGAGAAATTTGATAACATGGTTAAAGTCACACCTGCTAGTTGGTAGAGCCAGGATTGGGAGTACAATTCAATGCCAGACCACTTTCCACCTCCAATGAAGTACTTCTTCCATCAGCAGTGGAAGAACTGCTTTACAAAGGAATAAACACGGAAACATAGTGAAAAAAAATTAAGACACTACAGGTAATGTTTGTCAAGAATTAAAGACATAATAAAGCCATCTAAGAGTGGTATTATGCTATAATTTTTAAAAATTAATAATGAAAATATGCATGGTCATTTCTTGGAGCATTCTAGGACAACTAGCTATTCTGAAAACTGGTAACAGGTAAGAATCAAGCGTTATCCTGCTTTCTCTGTGTAAACTGTATTTTATGGTAAGTAAACAATTAACGAATAGGTACTCATTTATGAAAAAATTCCCAATAATCCATGTAGATGGAATGATAGAAATATCACTGTGCAACCAGGCAAGGTATGTCTGTAATCTCAGTACTCTGGGAGGCTGAGGCAGGAGGATCACAAGTTCAAGCCCAGCCTGGCAATGTACCAACTTAGCAAGACCCTATCTCAAAATAAAAAATGTAAAGGGCTGAGTAGGTGGCTCAGTGCAAAGGCCCCGGGTTTAGTCCCCAGGACAGAAGGAAAAAAAAAAAGTAGAGGGGGGAAAAAAAGGAAACAATGCCACTTTGAGAAATCTAATAAAATAATCTAGGCGATCACTGGTGTGTACTAAAACTCACTGAATAAAAGATGGGTGAGAAAACTTATAATGAATAAATCACAGCCCTTGGACCCATTATTCATGTCAGCACCACACAAAAATTGGGAAAACAAGACACTGTGTGCATCCACGTAAGGCGTACAAGCTATGCAGAAAAACTTACAAATTATTCTTGCCAGAATAAGTGAACCTGAGTATAATCAAATCCCCAGACAAAACTACCAGCTTGCAAAAAATATGGAACAAAGAGAGATAATAAAAGCAAATTAAATAACATAGGAAGCAACTAGCCCAAGCTAGGGCAGGAAATTTTGCAGGAGAAACGACCATATTTATTTCACAATTGAAGGGCATGACAAACAGGATAGAGAGAAAATGATTATTGATCTAGATACTTAAGAGAGCAATTGCTTAAATTATAGGGGTTTCAGGGTGCTGATAAAATTATTCTGGAACTAGATAGAGATAGAGGTTGTATGACATTGTAAAAGTTCTAAATGCCACTGAATTGTTCACATTTAAGTAACTGACTTTACATTATGTGAATTTCACTTCAATACAAACAAGAGTCTTAAGAAATATAGCCATCAAATGCAATGCCCTGAGTTGTTTGGTTTGCTTGAAAGGAAACAGGTGAATAAAAATGGCCATGAGGTCTGCCAAATTGGAAACATGGTTTATATCAACCACAGGCAGAAGCACCAACCCCAACTTTGTAAGTGGAGAATGAATATTAAGGACTTAAATTAGAATTTATTTCCCTCTAAAGTGTAACACGAGGGGTGATTAAAAATACAGTGACTTTTTAGTTTTTTTAATTTATTACAGTCAAGATACATTGCTATTAATCAAAAATACTCAAAGTACTTCCTCAAAATACTTGCCCTCATTTCAAACATATTTATCCCATGGTCCCTGCCACTTTCTGAAACAATACTGGAAGTCCTCTTTCGTGAGCATCTTTACAAGGTGTGGTCAAAAATATAGCAAACGTTGCTGCCAAGTGCCTTCCAACAGAAAGGCAGTCTCATAAAAATCTTACAGTATGTCCTCAATCTACCTTATTCACCAGATCTGGCACCATGTGACTCCGGACTCTTCCTCAAAGTCAAAATGACCATCGAAGGTAAATGTTTTGAATCGAATGTTTGAATTCAAGGCATCCACAACAGTGCAAACTAAAGACATGAAAAAGGACTTCCAGAACTGCTTCAGAAAGGAGCAAGAATAATGGAATAAGTGTGTTGAAAGAAAGGGGGAGGGTTTTTTTTCTTTTGAGAGGGGTTAATGGTACTGTGTCTTACATAGAAATTAACTTTAAAAATCTAATCTGTTTTATCCCTGGACAATGGAAAGGTCACTACCTTTTAAAACTATCCTTTCTACCACAGAACAAGACTGATGCTGTGGTTTCTATCCATTGGTTCTAATTCTTCTCCACTAACTTACAGAGGTTGTTTACTAAACTTTCTTATTCACACCCTTTTGAAACTATTGCCTTCATATGAAAATTCTCTTTTCCAAGGTGACATCAACAGGTGAAGCGGAACTCAACACTTCATCCCAGCCTGCAGCAAGTACCCTCCACCAACAGGAGGAAGCAAGATAAACTTTATAAAGGATGCTGTTGCTGTGATAGAGGGCAGATTTCACACCCCATGATCTCCATCGAATATATCTCCATTTCTCTATCTCTTTCCCCTTGGCTGCCTACTGTTTGCTCTCCAGACTTTCCCCAAATTTCCAGAATGCCAAAGATCTTTATTCCAAGAGTGATTTTTGCTTTCAGCAAACAAGAGGGTTCATCCTTGACACTTTGATGGGAGAGTTGTGGGTTACAAGTCATTTTTTCTCTTATTATTTTCTCTGTCACACATGCTAATGCCACCAATTCCTTACACAGCAACTGGGCAAACAACATCATTTCCATTTCTCTCACTTACACAGACAAACATATGAATTTATTCCAGTTTAGTTGTATCTGTCTTGAAGTGTGGAACCCAGAACTACATGTAACTACATGAGATGAGATGAAAAAAGTAGACTAAGACTCCAACATCTATCATTCTATCTAACATTATTATCATTCTAGTAATTTAATTTCCACTGATAAGGCCAAAGACCCAAAATATTTTTATGAGGATCACTTTTTACCTGTTACTTACACTGAGGTTCCTAGCAACAGAAACTCTGTTTTGCACACATTTCTACTAAAGCACACCCCTCCATGTGCTACAGTTGGGACATTGTTTTTATACTCGAGGGCTGAGATCAACAGTCTCTCTATGAAATATAATTTTAACAAATGACACTATGTTATGGTTTAGATCTAAAATGTCCCCCAAAGCCTTGTGTGTTCAGAGGTGGAGCTTTTGGAAGGGAGACTGATCACGAAGACACTATACTCATGAATGATTCATTGATGAGTGCACAGTTGAATATGCTGTTAAGGGGTGGTGCCTGGTTAGAGGAGGAAGGTCACTAGAGGTGTGACCTGGAAGGGCGTACTGTTGTCTCTAGATCTTCCCTTCACTCTCTGTGCTTCCTGGCTTCTGTGGGTTGAGCATCTTTCCTCCACTAGGCTCTTCCACCATGGAACCAGCCAACAATGAACTGAACCTCCTGAAACCATGAGCCAGAATAAACCTCTCCTCCTTGAAGGTTTAAGTGTCAAGTGTTTTGTCCCAGTGACAGGAATGCAACAAATACTTCCTGTCACTTCAGTCCACTAACATCTTGTGCACCCAGTTCTATTAGTCAGGCTCTCTATAGTCTTACTACCTCATTTCCCATCTGAAAATTTGAGGCGCAAACCATCTAGAAACTCCTAAATAGGGCAGAACTGAGCACAGAACACTCTAGTGTGGCCTAGATATCTCCATTCGGGCAATCTTTACTCCACTAATGAACATTATTAATAAAATCTTATGATTATCACACTATTTTCTAAATGTTCCCAGGTAGGATAACCAAGTGTTCCATCTTTTCAAAATACCATGCTCTTTTTCTATCCTTTCTATCACTTCTGTTATGCACTCTTCCCATCCTGTGAATCAGGGGCCCCAGAAAGGGGATGTATACTGCTTAAGAGTCCCCAGTATCAAGAAAAACCATAGTAAATATTGTAGATTTGAGTGTTGAATATTGTAAAACTGTTCTGGGAGATGACTGCTAAGTGTCCTGTTCTTTTAAATCAACATTTGTTACAATTTCCCAACAGATGGAGGTGAAGTGGCTCAAGCAAGGGTGTCTTTCTCTAATTTACACAGAGGCTTCACCACGTAACTGTGGGCTCAACCCCAATCTACTGGATACACTGGTTTCCTACAGTTTCTCAGAGATGGCTATCAACAGCTTCATACAATTCTAGCTCCTTTAATCACAGGAACATAACTCCTCTGGGCCTGATTCTCCTGGTTTATTTCACTTCATTTGACTGCCACTTTGCTTTCATGCACTCTGTGTTCCACCCTTTGTAGTCTGAAGACACATCCTTGACAGAAGAGGGAAGAACACATCACACTTGGGCCAACCTGTGGACATGTCACTCTTCTCTTCTCTCATGCACTCTGGGGTCCCTTCCTGGGGATAGGAGGGGCAGCCTCCTATCCCCACTATCTCTCATGTACAGTCCAGCTTTCTTCGCTCCCTGACTGGGGCTGTCTCCCTGACAGCCATCATGAACTTCTCATCTCATACTAGCTTTCCTGCCACTTGTCCTCATCACTGTCATGTGACTTTCAAACTTTTCCTCTTTTTTTGTACCAAACTCTTCTTCTTTTCCTTTCCCCACAACATCTCAGTTTAAATTTTTTCTGAGTCAGTTTTCTGTTCTGAAAAACCTACCAGTTACATCCATCAGGACTGCTCCCCAGCTGGCCTGCAACTTTATGGTAGGTGAAGCTGCCTGTCCTCTGTCACTGTGAAAACATCCCCTGAGGCAAATCTGTCACTACACCTGGCAGGCAGTGTGGGCTGAGAAACCTACGATTCTTCCCTGTCATTCTAAAATTCTCACTGATTTTTTTTCTCCACAGAGACCATAAAATGTTCTGCCATAAGATGATCAATGCCTTTTCTCTCTTTTTTTCAGTTCCCTTCCTTAGAAAAATGTTTTCTCTTCGAGCTCCCTCTTTGTGGTCTTGCACACTTCTCACAGGCTCTCCCCTGTCAAGTTCATCCCCAACTTAATCTGCGGTTGCTGGTCAATGTCATAAAACCTCCTCAGCAGTTGTCAAAAGATTAAGGGGAGATGACCTCATTAGTATGATTTTTATTCTAACAAATCAAACAGTTACATTCATGCACTTGTTCTACAAATATGTATTCATGGGATGAATAACTCATCATCTCCATCATCAGAAACCTAATATCATATTTCAAATATAACTGGAGCTCTATGTAACTCCATTTTGTGCATGGAGTTGCATTAAAATCAACTATAGTTCCATAAAATCAATTACAAACAATCAAAAAAATTACAAACAATCCAAGCCATTCTCTGTGGAAGGTAGAAGTCTGTATTTCTGTGCTTAGCGAAACACCTTTCACTTCTCTTTGTATGACTCTCCCACTCTCCCTAGAGAGTCTGTCAAAACTCTCCAGGGTACTTTGGGGTCACCATGAAAAACTGACCTGCCATGGAAGGACCTTCGCATTCCCACCCCAGCTACAAGACTGTAAAGATCCCAATAAAACGCACAACCCTCTCCCCACAATAAGGGATTTTAAATACATATGTGAATTAGAAAGCAAGAGAGCAAATTTAAATTTTTTCCCATGAAAAAAGAATGGAAAAGAAGGAGAATGGAGGAGTAAGACAGGAGAGTGGATATGATCAAAACACGTTATATGCATAAATGAAAATGTCATAATGAAGTCATTGTTTTGTACAATTAATATATACTACTAATTAAAAAAATTTTAATATATTAAGTCTAAAAAGAGTAAAAAGGTTGGGACACACAGCTCAATGAGGGGAGGGAAGCAAATATTAAAGCCCAATGGGGAGCTGGGAGGCTTAGGGACAAATGGCAAAGTCTCCCTTCTTGGAGGGAGGCAGAGTAGGAGGTCACACTCCGTGCTTGAGCTGTAAAGGGTTTCCTGGCGCACCAAATGGAGGCCACAAAATGCCACAGACTGATCCAGAGAAAGGGAAGAAGACATCAGCACTGCGACCTCCATTTCTTTTGCTTTTTGGTGTCTCCTCAAGTCCTAGCACAGTGCCTGCAGCACAGTAGCTTCTGAATCAATATTTGGCAACTAGATGAATGAGTAAGGAATTAGGAGGAGAGTCCACATAAAAATAAAAAGGAAGAAAGATCTAATGCAACACTTTCTTTGATGTATTTATATGAAAGTATAAATGTGTCTGTATTATAAAAAAACTAGTGGAAAGGGCCATGATAGCACGCACCCATAATCCCAGCACTCAGGAGGGTGAGGCAAGAGGATCACTCCAAGTTCAAGGCCAGCCTGGGCTACATAGTGAGTTCAAGGCCAGCCAGAACGTACTAAGACCTTCATCAAAAAGCCAAAAAGAAGGAAGAAGAAAGAAATTACATTAATTTTTAGTGGGTATATTGTATATAACTATCTCTATATTATATATGTATATTTGTGTGTGTGTGTGTGTGTGTTTACTTGCTGAGAAAACTGCTGGAAGAATACTTGAAATATTGGAGAAAAGAATCTTTGAGAATCTTAGCCTTGAATAAAGGCTAAGAGAGTCTTTTAATTGCTTATCCTTCTGTAACATTTTATATTTTTGCATGTGTATATACAGCTTTTCACACACACGCAAAAATGTTTTAAAATAAATAGGCATCAGCAGCGGGGAACGGTCCGTTACCCAGCACTCTGGGTAACCGAGGCAGGAGGATCAAAAGTTTGAGCACAGCCTGGGCAGCTTAACTACTTAGTGAGACGCTGACTCAAAATAAAAAATAAAAAAGAGTTGGAGATATAGCTCCAGGTTCAATTCCCAGAACCACTATGCACACACACAAACAAACACACACATACACATATACACACACAAACACAAATTACGTATCTTAGTTGCTTAAAGAAAAAATGTACTTTCTACCTCCTCCCAATTTTGTGATGATTTTAAATGAGACCAAGTATGTGAAAAGTACTCTCTAAACTGTGAGTTCTATGTAAACACACATCGTTAGTATACTAATTCCTTCTGTTAAAATAACAGGTGTGGTTCCTGCCACCTAACTGAACGTCTGTGGATATGGATATACATTGGCAATGCCATTTTAAGGAGCTGGGAGCTTCTCCTGGAGGGAAGGGGGCCAGGAAGGTAAATGACACAAAGTCCCACCGTGCATGCTGGCTGGATTTCCTCTTGGATCAGGAAATCTACAATCTCCACATTTTGGAGTAATGTTCTTTTGTAACTGAAACCTAGTAATTAGCTAATTCAGGGGTCAGAAATGTGCCTTAGCATAGAAGAAAGTCTCATTCAGAGACATTCTCTAGCTCCTAAAAAAATTACATGCATTGCTGTTGGGTGCTTGTATTGTAATTTCAGTTCGCCCAACTGAAGCTGCTGCTTCTCCTGCTAGATTCACTTAGAGATGGGCCTGTCTGTTCTGGAATCTTTTTTCCAGTTAACAGGAGAAATGCAGCGGAGGTTTCTGCTCTGAGAACACAACTGACTAGAACGATTTGGTCTTGCAGGATTTTTTTTTTTTTGGATAAATATTTACTAAGCAACCGTGAAGCTCCTGGCACCATTAAGTCTGCATGTCAAAAGGACACAAGTAATAGTTTCTGCTTTGTGCCAGAAAAGCGAATACCTTGTATGTTATCTCTTTATGATGAGGAGCACAGACACCCTAACAGAGACAGCCCTAAAATGGAGCTATCACTCTCTGTCCTCTCGGCCATCCTAGCCCTGTGGCCACAGGACTCCAGGCCAGGGCTCCAGGTCCCAAAATAAACCTGCCACTCACCTGTCAACTGTGTGCTGCCATCAGCTTGGGCTTCAGTGTTGGCCTGTGGCTGAGCCAGCACAGCATATATTTTCTTTGTATGTTAAACTTGAACTTAAAATTAGACCTGAGGCAAAAGATAACATATAGTAGAGAAGAAACCTCCTCTCTAGTGCTGTCCAGACTGCCAATGCAGCGATGACACCTGGGGCATCTCAGGAGTTGACAGCTTTGGCAGCCATCAGATACTGGTACCTCCCTGTGGACCTCAGCATCCCACTCTGCCTTCTGAAGCTATCCAAAGGTGGTGGCTAAGACTGGAGCTCCTCCAAAGAACCAGAAGAGAGACTTCATTCTTTCCCCCTTTTGATTCTATCCAGGCTACAAGCCTATTGGTTAAATGCCAACCACACCCAGCATGGGCCTTCTCTCTTCAGCAAGTCAATCGTTCAGACGCATCCAGAGCCATTCTAAATGAGTCAGCAAGACGTTTCTTACTCAAGTTGACTCCACAGTTAACTATCACAAGGAGACTTTGCATCTTGTTTTGTTTTGCTTCTATGGTGAGGATATGCTGGGTCCCAAAGACCAAGTGGGGTCTCTAATCTTCAGGACAGGGAAGTCAGGGGATGAGGCTGGATCATCACAGGGAGGAGGCACTTGTGTGCCAAGTGCACTACAGCAACAAGGAAGCTGCTGGACAGAATCCTAAGGCCCTGCTTCTGCCTCTCTTCTGTTGCCCTCCCCACCATCCAGCTTTGGGTGTTTATTTTGAGTTCCTTCAGGAAAACAACTGATTAGATCCCTCCATCAGCGTCTAATGCATCATTATCATCACCCAGGGAATGCAAGTGACTCATGGTAGGCATCAAATGGACCAAAAGGGAGAAGGAACTGACCAGCAGAGATCCAGGAGGCTGATTCACCTGGTTCACTACACACTCACTTATCCCTCACTGCCCCCAGCATCTTGGAGAACAGTGAGTCCCTTTCGCAAGACAGAAAGCAAGTGGGTTTACTTGTAGCCCTACTTGTGGATCACTTGCTTCAAGCCCTGGTGTGTCCTCTTTGGAATTTACATACCTGCTGAAAAACTAGATAACCAGTTTCACAAAAACAACATTTAAAATCAATTCATGCTTATTCCAATATAGGGGGCAGCCAAAATTCAAGCTCTTGGGTCAGCCCAAACTACCCTTGCCTGAGATGAGGATGTGCAAAGGCATAGGAAACTTTAGAAATTACTATGGAAATATGCCAGGTGCCATGAGGCTGGGAAGAAAGCTTAATTAAGTGTAACTTCTGACAGTTCTGATTAGGAAATTGAGGACACAGTAACTGGGTGCCATTCAGGCAATGATCTGCTCCTTTTGTTAAGACACAGTGAGGGTCTCTTCTCTTGCTTACAACAAATAGGAGAGCTATAATTATGCAATGTCACACTGCAGCTGGGTATGCTATTTTGGATTTCATATTTTCCTAGTTTTACAACCACAAAGATGAAGTGCCACCCCACTTAAATGGTTGCTGTATTCAAGGTACTTGAGGCACTGTAACACTCTACAGTCTTAATTCCATTCATGGTCAAGAGGAGGTAGCCAGCCAAAATCTGATTTATACTTCCCAAAGCTGTAGAAGTCATGTATGTTCATTTCCTAGGACTGTAATACCACAAACCACATGGTTTAAACAGCAGAAATATTTTCTTTCACAGTTCTAGAAGACACGTCTTAGTTACTTTTCTTGTTGCCGAAACAAAATACTTGACACTCAGTTAAAGGAGGAAAAGTTTATTTTAGCTCACAGTTTGTACAAGTTTCAGTTCATAGTCAGCTGGTTCCAACTCAAAGTGGCATAGCAGAGGGTCACAGCAGAGGAGAAACAGTCCCATGGCAGGGCAGGCAGGAAGCAATGAGTAGCAAGCAGCAGACCCCCTTCCATCTTTCCCTTTATAGTCCACCCAAATTCCAAGCCTATTGATTGGTGCCACCCACAACCAGGTGGGGTTTTCATTATCCACACCCAGAACTATGCACCCTTAATCTACATTCATACATCCTAAATCTTTACAGCCACCCTTGAAAAGCTTCACCTATAAGTATACGAGGATTTGGGGGAAATCTAGACACAAGCCATAATAAGCCAGAAGTTCAAGATCAAGGTTTTAGCAAGGTTGGTTCCTTCTGCAATGTGTGAGAGACAATCAGTTCCCTGTCTCTCTCTTAGCTGTTGGCAGTTTCCTGGCAATCTGGTGTTCCTCGGCTTATAGATGCACCATCCTAATCTCTGTCTTTATCTTTATGTAATGTACTCTGTGTCCACATATCTCTTTTTAATAAGAACACAATCATATTGGAGTAAGGCCCACTCTGGTAACCTCATCATAACTTGACCATCTATAAAGACTATATTTCCAAATACAGTATAGTCACATTCACAGGTACTGGAGGTCAGGGCTTTAACTTCTTTTGAGGCGATACCACTCAGCCATGGTATTTTGGTTTTAATTAAATCTTCTGTCGATAATCCTTTTGGAAAAAAGACCAAAGCACAAAAGCAGACAAGAATATAGCCTCTCTGATTGACATGGGTTGCAGAGTTGATATTAAGCCTCTCCCTGGCTGTCCTCTCAGTGCTCCTTTGCAGTCTCAGATGTCTCTGCAAAGTGTTGTTTAACTTTCCCCGCTTTTAAAGCAACTAAACTACAAGGGAACCTGAATATATTTTTCCTTTTTTTTTTTAAATAAGCATATTATCAAAGATTCATTTAACTTAATTAAAGAACCAATAAAATGTTACAACCAAATCAAAGGAACATTCAATGAACACACGTATCAAGGTAATCTGGAATGTCAAAATGAATTTACAAATAAATGCAAAAGTAGTCAATATCCACAGTGCAATAACTGTGCGTCTCCACTGGAAAAAATCCATCTGCATTTCTATGGGCCACAATCATTTGCATTACTATCAGTTTTCCACAAATCATAGAGTTACAAAAACTCTCAGAGGCAATGAAAGGTGCAGATAACAAGGGAGGGTACTCTAGACAAGAGACCCAGCAGTCTTTTGTTGCCCAATTCAAACTCTTGCACAATTTTTCTTGGTAGACTATATGCCACCTAGATGCTGAGACCACTGCTGAGATGCCAGCAATGATGTAAAACTTTCAGTCTATAGTGGTTGCAATCTAAATGGAGAGGGACTGCTCTCCTTCACATTTCAGGGACTATTAGGATGACTCCCCCACACACATCATCCATGCTGCTCCCGAGGCCCAGGCAGCAGGAAAACAGGAATTCCTCAGTGGATATAGGAGGCCTCAGGACCTCCTTAGCTCTTCCAGAGTTATCAGGCTTTCTGGAATTCAGCACCAAATTTTCCCCTCCTACTCTTTGCCCCTGACGTTAGATCTCTGCCCTGCCCCATCTCCCAGGCTCCACCAGCTTTCCTTCCTCTAGTACACACTTCATGGCTCAGCTGGGCCCTGGCCAGGAATTCCCTTCAGGTGCCCTTTCCCTGGCCAGGAATCCCCTTCAGGTGCCATTTCTTCTGTTCACACTCCTCCAGGACCTAGGCTTGAGATTTCGTGCATCTCCCGCCTCCACCTTCCCCACCTTCCCTACATGGAAGTCTACTGATCTAATGATCAACCTTTTCTGTCTCCTGTGCCTCTCACCCACTTTGAACTTTAAGGCTGAATGCTGAGACCAGAGACCAGCTTTTCTCTCTTAGCTCCACACTGAGTGACTCTGTAACCTAAGCTCCTGTTTCTGTTATCCCAAACCTCAGCATGGCTGTGAGCATAAATGAGTGCAGTAAAAGTGGGAATCTTCTGTTCACACTCCTCCAGGACCTAGGCTTGAGATTTCATGCATCTCCCACCTCCACCTTCCCCATCTCCGACCCCACTGTCAGCACAGGGACACTGCAATCTCTTCCAGTTTATAATCCCTCTCTAGGGGCAGCCCACGGGCAACAACAAGGTCCTTCTTGCCTCCACTGGGGACACCTGTGAAGGGCCACCCCAGCTCCAGAGCTCCTTATGTGATCAGTACAGGTGTCCAGTCACAAATATACAATAGTTCAACTTCTACTGTGCAGTCCTGCCTCTTTTGCTGTTTTACAGCTATATTCTTGAGGGCTCTATCAATGAAATCCTTGCACATGGATTGTCTCTGGGTCTCTTCTCCCACGAACACAATCCTGCAATTATAAGATAATCTGAGCATGTAATAAGGGCTCAATTTACCACTCACAAGTCATCTGGCCTTCATCTACTCTCTTCTCCTGCCTGGCCTTATAGTTTTCTTAGTTTTTCCTAAATGAGAATAGCAGCCCAAAATAGTGACCGTTCCTTCTGAGCACCAACATTCTAACAGTTATTCTCTGAATCTACAAAGAGTACAGGGGCGGATGTGTGCTTGGGTGCAGAGCCCCCCACATCACTGCCCAGGCGCCACAAACCAGCGATCCCACCGCGACACAGTTACAGACGGACAAGAACAAGGTGAGCCAGCCTTGGAACTTGGCTCAGAAGCACAGCAGAGAGGCAGAGTGTGGCTTGTTTTCTGCCGTGCTCCAGTGGCAGTTCCACATGACAAGTGTAAGGGGATCTATCCCAAGTGAGGTAAGATGACCTCAGATCGTTCCCCTTGTACAAGCTGCCAGGCTCCCAACACTGATACTCCTGGGAAAGGCTGACATCCCACTGAGTCACCTTCTCGCAAAGCAACTCAGTGTCATCCTTGGCCAGATCAGAGCTGGAATTGCACTGGTCAGCAGTCTGGCAGCATTTGTGCTGGAGAGGGAGTTACAGCTGCTTTGCAGGTCAGTGCTCCTTGCTCAGCAGTAAGCAGAGATGGCTGGGGCACAGGATGGCACTTGAACAGATATTGGTCGTTCCCTGCTTCTTAAAATGGGGAGGACCTCAATGGCACAGGAAATAACAACAAGAATCAACAAATGGGACTATATTAGACTAAAGAGCTTCTGTACAGCAAAAGAGTCAATTAGTAGAGTGAAAAGGAAACCCACAGAATGGGAAAAAAATCTTTGCCAGTTACTCCTCAGCCAGAAGACTAATACCTAGAATACACAAAGAACTCAAAACAATTAAACTACCTAAAATCAATGACCCATTCAAGAAATGGGCCAGAGAAATGAACAGATACTTTACAGTGGAAGAAATACAAATGGCCAACAAATATATGAAAAAATGTTCAACATCTGTAACTATTAGAGAAATGTAAATTAAAACTCCTCTAAGATTCCACCTTACCCCAGAGAATGGCAGAATGGCAATCATTAGGAAATCAAACAGTAACAAATGCTGGCGCGGCTGTGGTGAAAAGGGAACCCTCCTACACTGTTGGTGGGAATGCAAACTAGTATAACCATTATGGAAATCAGTGTGGAGATTTCTCAAAAGTCTGAAAGTAGAAATCCCATATGACCCAACCATTCCCCTACCAGGTATCTCCCCCGAAGAGCTAAAGACATCATACTATAGAGATGCTTGCATACAAATGTTTATAGCAGCACAATTTGTAATAGCTAAATTCTGGAAGCAGCCTGTATGCCCATCAATAGATAACTGGATAATGTGGTATACACAATGGAATACTATTCAGCTATAAAGAATGACAAACTAGAGTCATTTATAGGAAAATGGACAGACCTGGAAAATACAATGTTGAGTGAAATAAATCAGACTTGCAAGCTTGAACACCATATGGTATCCCTCATTTGAGTGAGGCAAAATACAAACAAAAGAAAAGGGTAAACAATGGATACAAACAGGCAAACCATCAGATCTAAGCTAATAGGCAAAGGGTCCAAGGGAACAAGAAGAGGGCAAAGCAGGAGGGGAACGGGAACCCGGAGAAATAATGATCTCTTGAAAACAAGAACCTAATAACCCAAATTTAAAACAGTGACAGGTACACTAGGTGCTACAGTAACTTTATGCAGTTGTGACTTAATGCCGCATCTATGTGGTTGTTTACATTTCTTGTTGTTATAAGCAAAAGGCACAATGTATTGTGGTCTGTAAGCTTGTGTAATGGCCTGTAAGTTTGTGTAATTTTGGATAAATTTTAATAAATATCTATTTAAAAAAAAGATGAGGAAGACCTCAGGGACCTAAGAGCCCCAAAATGATACAGCGTGTGCACACACACACATGCACACACACACACACACACACACCAGTGACAACCCTTGACTACCTCTGTCACTTTGGCCTTGGCCTCAGGAAATAGAGACAGAGACAGAGACAGAGAGAGAGAGGGACAGAGAGGGACAGAGAGAGGTAGGAAAAGCAGGAAAGAGAGAAAAAGAAAGATATAAGATGAGATAATAGGGGAGGGAGAAGTTAGAAAAATTCTTAAGAGCTGTGAATTGTTGCCCCACTTCTGAATAACTTTAGTTCCAGGAATCTAGGTTTCTTACAAGATAGACAATAATACTGGTTTCCTAGGGCTGCCACAGCAAAACACCACAGACAGACTGGCTTAAATAACAGAAATCTACTTTCTCACAGCTCTGGAGGTTGAAGTCTGAGGTCAGAGGGCCGCCTGCCCCCTGTGTCCTCACATGGCCTTTTCTCCATGGTCATGAACTTCATGGCTCTGCCCTGGTCATAAGGACACCGGTCCTGTCTGATTCAAGCTGACCCTAAAGGCCTCCTTAAACTTAACCACCTCTTTAAAAGCCTTATCTCTAAACAGGGTCAGCAGCTAAGGTACCAGAGTCAGGCCTTCCACATCCGAATGTGAAACAACACAATCCAGTTCCTATCAGGAACTTTGCACTAAATAATTTTTTTTCACAGTTGAAAATGCAGAAAAACAATAAAATGGTGCTGTAACAAAAGGCATAGATTATTTGAAAAGTATTGGTTCATTGGCAATGCAGATCTTCCAAATGTTTTTCTGTTTCATAATACAGTATCAAAAAGACTAACATGAAAAATCTTTTAAAAGCCTTTAAGTATTTCAAAGTTGTTGAGCTCATTATGGCAGAAGCAAGTTTTCCAAACTTTTAATTTTTGCTTGAAAACATGCACTCTGTCATTGGTGACAAACACTATCAGTTATTTTTCCTGAAGTGGCAGGCTCATTTTGTTCATTTTCAGGGAAATATCTGCCAAATTCAAATCCCCTAATCTGAGTAACCACGGTTTACCCATCAGCTACTCTTGCAAATAAAAACAGTGTTCATGAATAAAGCTCTCACTGCAAACAAGGGCTCTTTCTTCAGACAATTGCTGTATCTGGGGAGGCAGCAAAGGTACTTTGTGTGTACTTCATCACCCAAAATATTTCTTTAATGTATGTACAAGATCCGGATTTAATGAACTAGGACTTTTTCATTTACCGTTTCCTCAAAGTCATTCCCGAGTGAAGCTGGAAAGTATATTTTTTCACTTTAAATGTGCAGCAGTGTGAGATATATGGACGGAAAGTATCTGGGGCCACTGCCTCACTTTGGGCTAAAAGGCTCCAACAGTCTTCCACACCGTTGGTATTGCACCATTGGTGCAAAATGCCAATCAGCAAAACAAGGCAAATAACATCTTGTGTTTGCTCCAGAATGAATGTCTATGTCCCTTCAAAACTCAAACGTGTGAACCTATCATCGACATGATGGTGTCAGGAGGTAGAGCCTTAGAGTGTGATAAGATCACAAAGCTGGAGCTTCCATAAATGGAGTTAGTACTCTTATTTAAAGGTGGGAGGGCCAGAAAGCTGCCCACCTGCTTGCACCATATGAGGACATGGCTACAAGGCATCATCTGTGAACCAGAAAGCAGGACCACGGCAGACTAAACCAGTAACCTCTTGATTGTGGACTACCAGCCTCCAAAATGGTTAAATATAGAATCCTATTGTTTAAAACCTCTTATGGTGTTTTGTTACAGCAACACAAACAAACTAAAACAGTACTATTATGAAAATAGTTTTGATTTTGATGACCGTCTAAAAAGGGTGATAGAGATTCATGCAGATACTGGGACCATATTTTTTTTTTTTTTTGAGACAGGGTTTCTCTAAGTCACTAAACTGATTGCCAGGCTGGGTTCAAACTTGTACTCTTCCCACCTCAGCCTTCCAGAGTACTGAGACCACATTTCTTAAACAGCTGTGATAGATCAAGCTGAAGTCTGCCTCACACTCCTTCATCCCAATTCCTCCACTGGTACCACCACATCCCAGCCAAGGAGGTAACCACAATTATAAGATTGGTTGTATGAATCCTTAATATATACTTTTACATGTAACAATATCCAGAGAAAACCTATAGTTTAGTTTTTTGCATTTAGATATTGTGGGCCATTCCACACATTCAAGGGGCTACCTAGAACACGCAGGCGATGCAGAGAACTTACACGTGGGATTGGTGCAGACTGCCAGGGTGACTCAGTCTGCTTCCCTACTTACGTGTTTGGCAAGGCTGCAGGCACCCGTGAAAACATGAACAGACATCATTCTTGAGGCCTGGGATGAAATCTGCTCTTTCACTCAGGGACAAGGCCCTCCCTTTTTTGGGCCTGAGAGGTACACAAAGTTTCCTTGTTCCCCAAAGCAGGGCTCAGGTGAAAAAGTAAGGTCCTTTTCCACTGTTCACTCTCTCCCCACAGGAAACCACAGTGAATTCTTTTCATTACTTTTAACATTTCTGAGACTAAGTTGAACTGTGACAAGTGGTTGCTTCCTTTATGTAAATTTCTAGCATTTTTATTTGGAAAAAAATGGTACGATGAAGATGTTTCTAAATTTCTTTTTATGCACTTAAAAAATGGAAGATGTTTTCAAGCTGAAGTTCAAAGAAATGAATGTGGACTTTGGAGTGGGTCTGAAATAATGTAGCTTGCCACTCTAACGCTCGGGTGTGGTGTGATATTGATAAGGTCATGTCTCTGAATGTTATTTTCTTTTTTTTTTTTTTTTTTTAGTAGTGGACTGAACCCAGGGCCTTTCCACTGAGTTGCATCTCCAACTCTTTTCTCATCTTTTTTTTTTTTTTTTTAATTTTGAGACAGGGTTTCACAAGTCACTAAATTGCCCAGGCTGGTCTCAAGCTTACAAAACTCTTGCTTCAGCCTGCCAGAGTGCTGGGATTACAGGCATGCACTGGCACCAGAATGTCAGTTTCTGCATTTGTCAAAGGACATATCACTGTGATACAGCAACTGTGAGCATCATATGAAGACATTATGCACAAAGCACCTGGTGCAACATCAGTGTTCAACAAATAACAGCCATGATGCTCATGTCAGTCACAAGAATTATGTCATAACTTTCTAATGGATTATCAACTTAATTCTACACTATTCTGAGAAATTTTACAAAGGCAACTTAACTCTTCGTGTCTCTTTAGCTACTGTTCAAGCTCAAATCTGCTTCCACTCACCCTGCCACATGCCTCTCCTCCCAGGGAAGCCGCAGGCACAGGTAGTGAGTCCAGCGCCGCCTACTGGCCCTCTGGTTTTCGCAGGCTCCCAGGCAGCACCACTCTTCATGGTCTCCTAACCAACCCCAATAAATCACTCCTCAGGGCCTGGTGTTCAGCCTTCTGGGCATCCCTCTCTCTCCATAGTGGCCTCCTTCACACATGTGACAAGACCTATGTCTCCATCGTCAGACCCAGCCTCTCCCTGAATTACAGGTTCTGTTTTCTGACCCTCTAATGAACTATTTACGATTAAACAAACAAACAAAAAAAAAACCTGTGATATACTCCATGCAATGGAATATTATTCAGGCATTAAAAAGGTTAAGGTACTGATTCATGACATGGATAAACTCTGAAAACATTATACTCAGTAAAAGAAACCAACACAAAGGCCTCATAGTATATTATTGCATTGTTATGCAATGCCCAGATGGGAAAATTTATAAATATAGAAAGTACATTAGTGATTCTCAGGGGATGGGGGAGGGGAGGATGAGGAATGACTGCTAACGGGTAGATTTAATTTGGGGGTTGATGAGAATATCCTAGAATTAGACAATGATGATGGTTACACAACTTTGTGGTTGTGCTAAATACCACTGAAGTACGAACTGTGAAAGTGAATTTAATAGTATGTGAATCATGTCTCAGTTTTTTTAAAAAGAGTATGGTAAGTCAAGAATCGTAGATGACTGCTTTAAATCCCAATAAAATTTGCAGGAGGCAGCACAGAACACAACAGTGTATGTGTTGGAAAAAGGTGGGACATATTCAAATTCTATCCTCCCACCTAAAACCTCCAGCATATTGATGTTTTATTTAACTTACCTAAGCATACATTTTATTACCTGTAGAATGAAGACATTATCTATCTTATGGAATTGTTTTGAGAGTTAAATGTAAACTAATAAATGCTAATAATACCATGCCACACATTTTGTAGGTATCAATAGTGATAACTTAGTATCATTATTACTTGTGTTATTATTATTTTCACATCCAGTATTTTTATTTGACAGTGGTAACCACAGAGATAACGAATATTTTCAGTTTCTGTTAGTATAATCCTGGGGAATTCTTTAAAAGATATGGCTTAAAGGGAGGAGAACTAGAAAGTGGGGAGGGGGAAAGAAGGAAAAGAAAAAGAAAAGAAAGGAAGAAGGAGAAAAATGGAAAATGTAAATAAAGCTGTTGTAAATAAGGAAAGAGAGGGGGAGTGGAAGGGGGGATGGGGAAGGGGGAGGAACCAAGATATATCATGTACAGGTACAAACTTACTATGATGAATGTGATCATTATGTATATAATGTACCAATACATGTTCTTGGTAAATAAAATATAAAAGAGATATAGTTTAAAGGAAAATCTATTTTTCGCACATTGAGCTATTGTGTCCCCTCCATAAACAGAATAATAATTAGCAAAACAGCCTCAGAAAAGCCTGTCATGGATTCATTCAATGCATTGGTCTAAGTAGCAGCAGAAATGTTTGTCTTTTGTGCCCTCTTGTGAGAGTTTTGAGTAACTACCTTTACTTTAGGGAGTAGATGGTTTGAACCTTGCAATTCCGTGTATGAACGAACCTCAGATCAGCAGCACAAGCATCAAATATAAAGTTTGTTAGAAATTTAGATCTCAGGTTTCACCCTGAATAAGAATCTGCATTTTATCTTCACCCTGGGTGGTTTGTATGCATATTCAATCTGACAAGTGCTGGCTTTAAGCATACAGTAAATAATCTTTTATTCAGGACACATTTCTTCAATGCCCTGTTAAGCATTCTACTAGGAACTGGAAATACTAACATAAGAAATATCACTCTTGCCATAAAGAAATTTGGAAGTAAAAGCCATAGTAATTAGAATTAACTGTTTTATGGTCAATGAATTATATATCAACTTCAAAAACCAAAAAATGAGTATAGCAAATTAAAAACCATAGTTTACTGCTCTAAATCCCAATAGAAAAGACCCAAGGAAGCAGCACAGAACACAAGACAAGCATGAACTGTGGAATCAGATGGAACCTATGCTGTCTACAGGCAGAGTACAGGCATTGATGGTGACTGCACCAAGATGTCCATGAGAACCCCCAGATGTCCATGCAACAGGAACATGATGGGATTTACTACTGGATAATGAGTTGTAAGAGTACAACAGTCCTATCGCAGGAGTTGTTCTCCAATAACCTGATGCCAAAGCCAGCATCCCAGCCAGTTCAGAATGACAGTCAGGTCCTCTTCACCATAAGAAACTCTTGGCCTGGCATTCACTGCCCCACTCCTGAGGGAGGAAATAAAGACAACACATAGACAGGTGTTGGAAAGGGAAAGATAGTAAGTGCTGTGCCCCCATCTTCTTTCCTCTCAGAACCTGGTCCAGAGCTGCCATTCTACGGTGACCACCTGTGTGGCCTTGCTTGATTTTTAAAGCTAGTGGCCACTCGTATTGCCCATTGCCCATCTGTAATGACTGTTAGTTTTAATATCACCTTCTCTAGCTCTAAAACCTAGAATTCCTGGATACCATAAAAAATTAAGAGCAACATTGCCCCATTATAACCACAAAAGTGGAACAAAAATTCTATTTAATGGAGAGATGAAGATTAGGAAGGAAACATATTTAAAAAAATAATTGTCAAACAGCTTCCAAATCTAATGAAAACTATAAACGCATAAATCTAAGATGCTCAGGGTTTGGGGATTTAGCTCAAGTGATAGAGCACTTGCCTAGCAAGCGCAAGGCCCTGAGTTTGATCCCCAGCACCAAAAAAAAAAACAAAAAACAAAAAACAAAAACAAAACAAAACAAAAAAACTAAGATGCTCAATGAACACCTATCAGAACAAACTTTAAATCACATCAAACACATATAATTACCTAAAACACTAATAAAGACGAAAAATAAAAACTGTATAATGGAAGTTAGCAGACAATGGGACAACATTTTTGAAATGCTGAAAAAAATTAAAAGCTGTCAAACTAATAATTCTATATTGAATTTTTAGAAATCCTTTAAAATGAGGCCAAAATAAAACTTTTTTAGGAAAAACTTAACCTGAAAGAATTTATCACCAGCAAAACTGCTCTACAAAAAAAAAAAAAAAAAAAAAAAACCTTAAAGGCTCTCTTCCAGGAAAAGGAAAATTGTGCCAGATAACAAAATACACAAGAAATAGTAAAGATGTGGATAAAGTTAAATTTTTTCCTCATTTCTAAATTCTAAAAACAATTAACTGTTCAACCTGGGCAGGTGGTACATACCCATAATCCCAGCACTCAGGAGGCAGAGAGAGGAGAATCACTTTGAGTTTCAGGCTAGCCTGGGCTACATAATGAGTTCAAGCCAGCCTGAACTGTATAGGGAGATCCTATCTCAAAAAAAAAAAAAAAAAAATTTACCGTTTAAAACAAGTGAGGGGCTGGGGATTTAGCTCAAATGGTAAAGCACTTGCCTAGCAAGCACAAGGCCCCGAGTTCAACCCCCAGCACCCAAAAAATAAAAAATAAAACTAAAGCAAATGAAATATATTGTACAATTTAGAAGAAATGTAGAAATAAAACATATGGTGGTGGCAGTACACAGGATGGAAGGAAGGAAAAAAGTCTGTTTCCAGATTCTTACATGAAAATACTAAGATAAACCTTGATCGTTTAAAAATGCATATTGTTAAAAAAAATGCGTATTGTATCCCCAGCACCCAAAAACTGCATATTGTAAATACTACAGTCAAATACTATAAAAATAAAGAAAACAGTTGTATTTAATAAATAGAGTAGACAAAACTGGCTTCTGAATTTCATTTTTACTTATTTTTATTTATTTATTTATTTAGATGCTGGGGACTGATTAAGCCCAATGCCTTACTATCACTGAGTTATATACCCATCCCTGAATCTTTAATAAAAAAGAAAGCAAAAAAAGGAGGAAATAGAAATGAAGAGTCAAGGAAAGAATTAGGAAGCAATAGCCAGTTGATATGTTTAAATCCAAACATAAAGATAATTATCACTTAATGTAAAATAAACACTCCAATTAAAAAACTGAGGTTATCAAACAAGATAAAAAAATTAAGTTCTAACTACATAGTGTCTCTAACAGGCAAGTTAATATCGTGTTAATGCTGAACATAAGAAAGCTGCATGGTGTTCAGGAAAAGCATTAAAGGGGGATATTTTATAATGATAAAGACAACAATACCAATCTGCATATGCACCTAATAATAGACCTTTCAACTGCCTGGTGTAAAAACCGATTTTAAGAAAAAAGATAACCAGAAAAACACAACTGGAGGTTTCAAAATTCTTCTCTCAGTAATTGTTAGAACATATAGACCTAAAAATCAGAACATAGAATATTAAAAACATTGTTCATAATTTTTACTTAGTTGGTATTTATAACAGTGGTCTCAACCTTTTTGACACCAGGAACTGGTTTTGTGGAAGTCAATTTATTGTGCATTTTATTTCTATAATGATTACAGTGTAATGTATAATGAACTAATTATACAATTCTGTATAATACAGAATCAGTGTGAGCCCTGAGCTTGTTTTCCTGCAACAAATGGTCCGGTCCCAGGCAGGGGTGATTGGAGACAGTGACACCTGAAGTGTGTTGCTTGTGCCCAGTCTACTCTACAATCTCATTTTGGTTGCTGTCAGTACAGAAAACCCTGCTTCACAAAGATAGGACACTGGAAATGGAAGCAGGCCTTTCCGTGCTTTTGTGGCAATCTCAACACATTCCACCTTGACTTTAATCCAGGTCATATGGAGACTTGAAGTTGTCTCAAACATACTTTTAAGGACATAATTTGCAATCTCAAAAAGTTGATGCTATTCTAGCGCAAGGTTGATTCAGCTGGCTTATTCACAAATGGGTCATGGATCCATTTCTTCCCAATTCAGGGGTCTTTTTGGTTCGAAAGCAATCCTCAGACTCTTTTGAACTGTAAGATGGGTGACTATGCACCAGCTGGGAGAAAACATGGCCTTGGAGACAACCATGAGAAAAGGAGTCTGCCAGAACTGAGCAGCCTATGATTGCTGTCTCCTGGGAAAGTCCCTTGGAATATTCTTCCACGTCATCAGAGGCACAGAAACCCATTAACTTGCTGTTTCTAAGCAGAAGCCTGGTTTCAAGGGCTTCCAAGGTCAGCTAGAAAGGTCCTGGAAGCTCTTAACCTACAGTGGTACACTGCCAGGATTGAGAGAAAAATACGCAAATGATGTTCATTTGTTCTGTGTCTACCATCTTTTTGTTCTGTTTTGTTCTGTGCCGTATTATGTTGTTTGCAGGGTTGTTTTGTTTTGTTTTGTTTTGTTGGTTTTTGAGACAGGGTTTCACTATGTAGTTCAGGCTGGCTTTGAACTCACTGTGTAGCCAGACTGGCCTCAAACAACAACCCTCCTGACTCAGCCTTACCAGTGCTGGTATTACACACATGCACCACCACATCTGCCTACCACATCTACCATCTTGAAGAGGCTTCTGTAAATAGGAGCTAATCTTGTATCAGACATGCTTACCTACAGGATGAAAGCCAAGGAGCTAATACCAACACCTCCAATTTACAGAAGATGAAAGTCAAGCACAAAGTCAGCTGCTTTTCTGAGTTTGTGGGGCCAGAACCTTAGGGAACAAATACCCTGTCATACTCTAGAGCCCAAACTCCAGACCCTGGGCTCTGACACTATGCTATCCAATACACCACCCAATAACCTCCATTGTAGTTGTTTTTAAGCTTAAATAAGTTTTAAAAAGCAAAATCTAAAACCTACCTCCTAAATTGTAACAGTCACATTTCAAGTACTTAATATCCACATGTAGCTAGTGGCCACCATAATAGAGAGCTCCAATAACAGAACAATCCCACCCTTGAGGTAAGTTCTCCTGGACAACCATGAGTCTGATGTTTTTTGCTCCGATACCTGGGCAAAAAGCCAAGCCACTGCCTCACCTCACTGGCTACCCCTTAATCCCACTCTCTAAAACAGCCCCACATTTGATCTTCATTTTTTGACGCCAGCTCCTTCCAGTCTCCAGGAGTGAGCCCAGAACTCTCACCACTGAGAAACAAGTAAAGAATAGATCTGAGTCTAAGAATGTGGTTGTGATGGAGTTGGGCATTCCTGTCCACTCACTGGCAGTCTAGCAGGAGAAACCACCATGACCATGCCCCCCACCACAGAGGGACCGAGAGGCTGTCTCAAGCTCAGCATGAACATCGCTTATGATCCTCACAAGAATCAGAGTGCCCTCCTGGCCCGCAAGCTGTGTTATGGCCAGCCAACTGTTGCTAGAAACAAGGCTTCTAGACACCTCTGGAGTTTCAGAGACCAAGGAAAATCAAGTTTTCCTAAGGCCTTGGATTCCTTTTGGCTTCTCTACACTCAGAGCTTATAGCTGGAAGAGACCCCTAATTGTCACCTCAGCTTTCATGTGTCTTCGTTCTACAGATAAACTTTGCTGAGGAATTTGCCCAGCATACAGCCTGTTGGTCGCCCATGCAGGAGCCACTTAGGCTGGGCCACCTCAACCTCCAGAGCCACACCCCCAAAGCTGTTCAACTCCCTTCCCCTTGTGCATCTCAGGCCCTCGGGCCCCAGCTTCAGGGCTATACCCTTCTGCTTTGTCTCTGTCTTGGCAGTCCCAGGCCCATAGGGTAGCCAGTTCATGTATGATCCAAACACAGCCTCTTCCTGACACCACTGTCTTTTCCTGCTGCCTCTGGGTCCTGCTCAGCTGCCTCTTCTGTGACCCCCTCCCCGGGGGCATAAAAAATAGATGTATTTTCTGCTTTCTGGCTGCTTTTGTATCAGCTAGCCTGCGGTGAAGTGAAAGTCAGGATGTGACCATTTTGCCAGTGTGTATTCCAAGCTCAAGGTCACAGTGACCAGGCAGCTGGGGATCCTAACCATTATTCTTCTCTTTTCCTTGAGTCTCTAGAAGCGAAACTGGGTTTGCCTCCATGTTCTCACACTCGGACATGGTTTTGAATGAACAGGTCTTCCCTAAAGTGTGCCCCTCCAAAGGGCCTCATTCCACGTGGCTCTTGCCTCTTTCTCATCCACTGGGAAGCTGCAGGCATTCAGGAACCTCTTCCTGTTTTATAAGAAAGAAAGCAGACCAAGCACTCACGAGAAGAAGAGCAGGATGCAGAAAATATTGGGCAATAGAGGTAAACAGGCAGAAAAAGAATTTGCAAAACCTTTGCTAAAGAGCCACTTGCTGTCGGTCTATACTCATAGCTCTTCTATAACTGTAAAAAGAGCCCATACGAACTGATAAGAAAATTTTCTAAGAAAAGTTTGGAAAAACAGGCAAAACTTAATGAAAAGTTTGAAATGCCTAAAATAGGTGCATGTTCTATTTCATAGATAGCCTAGAAAATACAGTTCAAGTCACTGTGAGTAGCCAATTCACACCCATTAGTTTGGGCAGAATTGAAAAAGGGTGATTACCAGAAGAATGCTTTGCCAAGAAGTTCAGAGGTCTAAAAAGTTACCCTACTTGCACAATTTGGGGTTTCTACACACACACACACACACACACACACACGCACATGTACTTCGCAGAAACACAAGGGAAGAGTGTTTCAAAGATACACACAGTCCAATAGCCAAAGGAACGTTGTTGCCCTGGTCCCTCACATCTAGATCCATAGGTAAACTCTTGGGCAAGCAACAGACTGAAACCTCCATAGCTGGAATGGAGAACAATGGGTTTCCTCCATTTGTATACAAGAGAGTCAGCCATCCCCCTCATTCTGAAAAGGAGGAAGAAAAATCTTTGCTTTTTCCAGAGGGGATGAAAAGGATGTTGGATTCTTACTCTAATTTTTTGGAATATAAAAGCATTTCTTCAAGAGCCAGCAAAGTCCCAGTTGTCTCAGACTTTTATTACCAACGAATGTCCCCAGGGTCTGGGCTTCAGCCCTTGAAATGTACATATCTAGGGAAATGGCACATTTGGGGAGTTTACCCTAGGGTCCTAGTCCAGGCTTTAGCTTTTGGTCCCGTTACAGAGCTAAGAAAAAAGTCTTAATATCTTTATGAACCAGAGAAATTTAAAACATGATTCTAGATCCAGTCTTAACAATGTCTGAAACCAAATTGTCCCTTGGCAAGTGAAGGCAAACATTCTTTGTCTTTATACCCTGCATATTTCTGTCTCTGGAGGCTGGGGGTTTTAGAAGAACACTGGAAAATCCAGGAAAGCTTTATTTCTACACACAAGGCTGCAGAAAGGAAAGGGTATTGGGGCATTATAGATAGAAATGTGAACTATCACTCTTTGGGAGAAGAAATCTAGCAAAATCAACTCTGAACACAAAATGTTTTGACTCTCAAAATTCCACCTCATAGAATATAAAAAGAAAAAAAGAAGTGGGAGGTCAAGAGAATATACTACAAGAGTGCAAAATGCAGGATTCAAGAAATGGCAACAGAATGGAAATCCAAAGGATCATCAGCACCTACTTCAAGAACCTCTACTCAAACAAGATGGAAAACACTGAAGAAATGGACAAATTCTTAGAAACATATGAACTACCAAAACTGAATCAAGAAGAGATAAATATTCTAAATAACCCAGTATCAGCCATTGAAATTGAAGAGGTCATTAAAAACCTACCAACAAAGAAAAGCCCAGGTTGTTTCACAGCTGAATTCTACAAGAAATTCAGAGAAGATCTAATACCACTATTCCTCAAACTCATTAATGAAATTGAAAAGGAAGCAGTACTTCCAAAATCATTCCTGGAAGCAAGTATTACCCTGATTCTAAAACCAGAAAAAGATCCCACCAAAAAAGAGAACTACAGACCAATTTCTCTAATGAACATAGATGCAAA
>PVJO010006837.1:0-86039 GCA_004026905.1 Hystrix cristata
AGAGCCCCCTAACCAGTATGTAAGCAAATGAGTGACCGGGTTCCAGTAAAACTTTATAAGGAAGGCCACAGGCTGGAGCTGAGCCATGAGCCATAGTGTCCTAATCCGTGACCTGGATGATCAGAGCTGCAAACTGAGTAAGTTATACCCGGCACCAGCATGGCTTCAGAGACTGAGATGGAAGCAAAGCATGCAGCAGGGGAGCATCAGGCGTGCTGTTCATCTGAGCTCCTGGGTGACAGCCAGAAGCAAGGCTACCTTCAGTCATTTCCAGTGACATCTTGGGAACACAGCCAGAGTCAGAAGCCACTTACAGAGCCTCAGGCTCACAGGGCGCTCACAGTCCCGGCACAGGCGCAGTGCACCAGTCGGGGTCCTGTTAGTATAAGCTGTGTGGCCCATGACACAGATGACATTTCACCCTTAGCAGGCTTCCAGGAAAATGGGCGGGAAAGAGACTCATGCCAAGGCCAGTTTCCTACAGAGGAATTTAGTTAACTATTCCTTTCCAGGCCCTTCCAGTTCAGCCAGCTAGTTTTGTGTACCCAACATCTAATGAACACTTGCTGTGTCCCAAATAATGTGTGTATAATATCGTTTAATCTTGTTATGACAATCAGCTCTGTGAGGCAGTTGTCCCTCTTGTGCCCAGGGTTGGTAGAGGGGCGTGGTGGGGCTGCGATACTTTTCCTACCCCACATGTCACATTCAGAGCAAAACTAGATGAGCAGTCTTGACTTAACTAAGACCCGTAAGTGAGAAGAGTAGTTATACTGGCTAAAGGAAGAGTTCTTAACCTTTTAAAAAATGTGTTTTGTTAATCTCTAATTTTAGTATTTCCTTTAATTTTGAACGTAGACAGCAAACCATGAAGCTGTTAACAAAATGCCTATACCTTTCTCATCAGTAGAAAACAGGTCTTTTCACATTGTATCCCATTTATTACAGATTTCTTGAAATACTTATTTGAAATCAGAGTGGAGATTCCTCAAAAAACTAAAAATAGAAATTGTTTGACCCAGCTATCTGGGATCCCTCTAGGAATCTTGCTAAAAGAGTTAAAATCATAATACAGAGATACATACATACCCATGTTTACAGAAGCATAATTTATAATAGGTCTTGGAAACAGCATATATTATCCACCAACAGATGAATGGGTGCAGAAAATGTGGTAGTCATACACCGTGGAGAACTACACTGCCATCAAGAAAGGTTAATTTGAGGTATTTATAGGTAAATGATGCGGCTTCACAGCATAATGTTAAATAAGTCACACAAGCTCAGACATCACAGTTTCTCTTATGAGAAACACACGAAATATATATGTACGTATATATATAACAAAAAGAGCAAAACAAAAAAAAGAACAAAATAGAGGAAAGATAATAGGAAGTAGGGATAAGTTCAAACACTTCCCCAAATTACATATTCCATTGTTTCAAAACTTTTTTTGTTGTTTTAAAAATAATATGTAGCACAGGGGCCTGAGTTTGATCCCCAGCACGAAAAAGAAAAAAAATAAAAATAATACGTATGCTATTTTAGTTTGTTAAAAAAAGTTTTGTTTGTTTTGCAAGAATCTTTGGCTTATGTCTTGTATTCTATTTTGAAGATAACGATACACAATGTGTTAACAATTGTTACTCTTACTATTTTGCTGTGAAGCTTTGTCTTTTTTTTTTCATAAAAGTAAGAAAAGTATCATTTATAATCATCTCAATTTTGGGGATCGACACTTAGGCTAAATTCCCACCCCCACCCCACCACTTTTTTTCCAATGTTGATATTATAAGGTATTGGACTTGCTAATAGATTTTTTTTTGAGATAAGATCTTGCTATGTTCCAGACTGGCCTTGAATTCACTATGTAACTATAGCCCAGTCTGAGGTGGAATTTGTGATCCTCCTGCCTCAGCCTCCCAGGGTACTGAAGTTACAAGCATGTGCCACCATATCCAGACAGATCTTATTTATTCAGACAGCTCTTATTTAATATACTGGTACATGCATATGTGGTTTAACATTTTAGGTGGCTGGGGGTTTACCTCAAGTGGTAGAGTGTTTGCCTACCAAGCTTAAGACCCTGAGTTTGATCCCCAGCATGCCTCCAAAATTTTTTTAATATTGTGTTGCAGTATAAATTATTCCCTTTGTAAGACTATGTATCTTAATTTTTTGCTATCAAAAATATTGTCAGAAAAGCTTTGTCTAGAACTATCTCACCAAAATGCCAAAAGGAAGGTCCACAGCATGGAAAGGGTTAAAAACCCCTGGACTTGGGGCTGGGGATTTAGCTCTGTGGTAGAACACTTGCCTAGCAAGTGCAAGGCCCTCGGTTCAATCCCCTACACCCCCCAAAGAAAACCCTGGACTAAAAGTTTGAAAGGTAAAGGAGGTCAGGTTCTCAATACCAGCTATTTGACCATATGTAGAATCCAGTTTATGGGTTTTAATCTGTAGGTTTTCACAGGAATGAAAATGAGTTAGTGTTTTAATGCAAATCTGCACATAAGATAATCATGTTTTTTGGGTTTTTTTTTTTTTATTTGAAACAGGGTCTCACTGTGTAGTCCAGGTTGGCCTCCAACTCTTGCCAGTCCTCTTGACTCAGCCTCCCAAGTGCTGGGATTACAGGAGTGTACCACCACCCCTGGCAATAGTACTGTTAAGAAAGATTAGTCCTGAGAGTACAGCTTAGAGGTAGAACATTTGCCTGCCATGTGCAAGGCCCTGGGTTCAGTTCCAGCGGTGCCCCCTACACCCTGCAAAAGAGAATAGACCTTATTGGTAACACCTGGTAATGTCTAGAAATAGTTCATCTGTGGTGTCTGTCATTAGATTTATAGATTATGATTTGACAGTATTTGTTTTCTACAGGAAGTTGGCAGTAATAGTGCCAAGAGCCCCATGTGGCAAGATGTGGAAGCAGAAGATATGTCAACGCTTTCTCCGCAAATGTGCCTTGAGGTTCAGGAACCAAGCGAGAGGTCTTCAACAGACTCGGCTGTGCTGTGGCTCTGTTCCTGCAGTGAGGATCAGTGCCTTGAAGGCAAGGTCAAGACAAGGTCAGACAATCATGACGAAGGGTTGTGTGTAACAAATCATGTGGGACCAAAAGCCAAAGCTCCTTTCTCTAAAGCAGCTTCCGCCAAGCCTGGGGACAAAGCAAGGAATGGGGGTGCCCTGTTGGGTGTGACCCAGGTGACTGCAGACAGCACAGCTGAGACAGAAAATGAGGAGGCTGTCCTGCTGCACAGTGAAGATGTTTCCGCAGGAAAACACCAGGAGTCTGCATCTGAAGCAGCCAGGGATCCCCACTTCTCTGCAAAAAGGAGGAAAATGTTCCCCAGATCTTCCTCAGATCAAGAGGAAACAGAAATAAATTTTACCCAAAAACTGATAGATTTGGAGCATCTACTTTTTGAGAGACATAAGCAAGAAGAACAGGATAGGTTATTAGCTTTGCAGCTGCAGGAGGAGGAAGAAAAAGAGCAAATGAAGCCCAGCCGGGAGGAGTATGAGCTCCGCACAGCGAACTCAAGCCCCGACAGACCGCCGACAGGACAGAGGGAGACTTCCGGGCAGAGGGCAGCTTCGGGAGATTGCAGCCTCAGAAGGCGAGCTGCCTCTGGGCATCCCAGACGGCAGAGAGGCTCAAGAGATGAGAACTGGCAACCTTCCAAAGCCCATCCGAGGCATTCGGTTAACGGAAGAAAGGTACCGAGCTCTAACAGAGATCACAGCAGTGTTTCTAGAAGTGGCCAGTCCCTGCAGCCTAGCAACTCACAGAAAAGTATCTTCCAGATGTTTCAGAGGTGCACCAAGTAGGCCTGGGACTCTAGGAAGTGGTGTTGGGAAGTGCCCTCCTCTGGCCAGGAATTGCTATGGGCCTGTCACTAGTCCTGGCCGGCAGGCATGCGTACCGTCTCCAGTTAAAAGGAAAGAGTTGTGTGTTTCTGCACGACTCACTGACGAGCAGGCCCCTCTGCCATTGTTGCTGCTGAGGTAGAAAGTTTGACCATCCTTCAGGATAGAAGAATTCTTTGGCCAAGCCCACAACTTCCAGTGCCATTCTCTTTCCAAGAAATGCATGTTTTATGGCCTTTGTTCACCTTCTGTGTGAATAGTAATCCAAGCAGGATTATGCTATAGCAGTAGGGGTCTGTGTGGGATTTGAAGTCTAGATTCTTGCTGCTTTCTCTTATTTTTATAGACCACTTGAAGTACATCTGCCGTAACACTAAAAGTAGTTAATTTCTATCTGTGATTTAAGTAAATGTTGTGTTACAGCATTTCCTTTGATTTAGAATGGATTAGGACCAATGTTAAATCAGAGTTTTCTAGAAAGTTGAAACTCAGTTGACAGGAAGATAGATTCTCTATGTGTGAGGAGTTAAGAGCTGGATGGAGCTGTGTGGAGTGGATCAAGCAGGGTCCAGTGCAAAGGAATGGCTGTCTCTTGACAGCACATTCTCCCTTACCCTTGCTTTGCTATATGACTCCAGAAACGCTGTGCTTTCTCAGCTTTTCACTCTATAGTACTTGTTGTTAAAATTAGTATCCAGATGTGGCATAGACCTGTAATTCCAGCACAGAGGCACCTGAGACAGGAAGAGTGCCCGGAGCTTGATGCCGGCCTGAAGTACATAGCAAGACCCTGAATCAAGAAACCAAGTCAAAAAAAATTAAAATTAGTTACCATGTTTTTGGAAATGCTCATCCCTATTAATCTGCTTTCCAGAAAAACGGAGAATTTAAAAGAGCTGTATCACACAAAACTTATGTTTTAGAATCTAAACAACCATGTGTTTATATCCTTATTTGTATACTGGCTTTTAAGTATTTGGGGTTTTTTTGAGGGGAGGGGTATGGGGGATCGAACTCAGGGCCTTGTGCTTTCTAGGCAAGCACTCTAACCACTGAGCTAAATCCCCAGCCGTGTATACTGGCTTTTATTTGTGCTTATGAGCAGAAATAGCAAGTATGATATGTAGGCTTTGCCCTGTCTTTTTTCTGAAAGTTAAATCAGAAAGCAGTGATTTCATTTTGTGATATCTAACATAGAAACTATTGATCTTTTGTTTATCAGCGTGAAAAACCTTTAGCAAACAAACAACTGTTTTAACAACATTTCTGCTGGTGTCTCACCATCTGCTTAGTGTGAAGATACAATAAACTGCCAACATGAATTTTAGCTTTAACTTACCAATATTTCTAGATGTCATAAAAGTTTTTCCTTCAAATTTTATTAATTCTGTTCATCTTTACATGCTTTATGAAATCTATGTGAATACAGACTGGTTGGTTATGGAATTCATTTGCTAATTTTAAATTTAGTTTGCACTTTCTCCAAATTAAAAAAAAAATTGCCCTCTGAGTAATGATTGTGTGAAATGAGGTATAGTCAGAAACAAATTCAAATCTGTTTTATTAAATGAGTATTTTTCTGAGAGCATATTCACTTAATGCTTAGGGTGGGTGTTGTTGGAACTCCTCAAATTAAGTTATCTAATTAAATCTCCCTGGAATAGTCCAAACCAAAAAGAAAGATCAAAACAGCCCATCTTCTAACATATCTAAGATTTCTGTAGTTCTGCTCTTGTCTGTGAAGAAGTCTTCCTGGCAAATGTCAGTTTTGAGATAAATTTTAATTTATCTATTAATCTTTCCGCTCTTCCTACCATGTATGCCTTTTTTAAAAAAAAAATAATGTTTTGTGCCAGTCATTAGAAGGCACACTTTTTCCTCTTATTCTTGTGGAGGTATGAATGAGAATGTTTAATTTCTCAGGGAGTGCCAAAGGTTGCAGATGTTAAGAATGAATCTGAAAATTAAAAGAATAAAATAAATTATTATGTGTATGTACTATATTTTATTTTTTTGTACTATATTTTAGATAAAAATTACCTTTGTGAAAATTAAAGGTTCTGCACAACAAAATTACCGTAGAGAAAAGTTGGAATATGTGACAAGCTGAGGGAAGAGTTATATTTCTTCACAGAAATCTACTGCACTTATATCTAATGTCTGCCACTTTGTTTGGAAAAAGATGAACAGGTCAGTAAGAAAATTAGAAAAGATTGTATTCCCAAGAAACGTTCTCAGAAAATATAAATGGCTCTTAAAAATGTATAATATCATCTAAGTTTGTTTTCCTATCCTTCACATTAGTAAAGGTGAAGGATTTGTGTGGTATGGGTATGTGATATGTGTTTTTTAATCTCAGGGAATGTGTGGGAAAATAAACATTCTTACGTGTCCCTTGGTGTGAATGAATACAAACTTGAAAATTCTCATGGAGCTGGGGATTTAGCTCAAGTGGTAGAGTGCTTGCCTAGCAAGGCTCTGAGTTTGATTCCCAGCAGCCCCCCAAAAAAATCTCATGGAAGCAAACTTGGCAGTTCTACCTCCAGGAATTCCCTAGCACTGTCTTCATGTGCAGACAGTGCAGAATGACATACGAAAAATTTTGTTACAATTTTGTAATCAGTTTATAAACAAACAGTAGGTGCTGTCCATAATACTCAGTAAATGATGGTATAATAAAATACAGCAGTTGCTGGGGATTTAGCTCAGTGGTTAGAGTGCTTGCCTAGCAAGTACATGGCCTTGAGTTTGATGCCCAGCACCACAAAAAAAAAAAAAAAGACAAATATATATGTAAATGTGCAGTCATTTGAGAAATATACATTTTCATAAAATATCTCCTGAAGGAGAATAATTGCAATGGTGCCAGAAGAAAGAGGAACTAGGGGTTGGGAGAAAGGAATGGAAGGATGGCAAGAGAAAGGCTTAAAAATCAGCCTGCAAAGGGCTGGGGATTTAGCTCAGTGGTAGAGTGCTTGCCTTGTAAGCACAAGGGCCTGAGTTCGATCCCTGGCACCACAAAAAAAAAAAAAAGAAATGTTTTCCTGTAACATATTCTAAGACTAAGATGTTTAAAAATCTGTAAGGCAGGTTGAGGATTTAGCTCAGTGGCAGAGCACTTGCCTAGCAAGAACAAGGCCCTGAGTTTGATCCCCGGCACCAAAAAAAGAAAATCTCTAAGGCAAAAATCTGTGTGCTCCTGTCTTGATAAGACGGAGAAACGTGTGGGAAATGATGCTTATCAATGAATTTCCACCAAAGGTAGAACCTCTTGAAGAATCAATGTGAGCACCTTCAAATTCCTGTAGAAAGCCCGGCTTTTCTGTTTCTATTGTCCTGATTATGATGCCAATCATAAGGTGCTGATTCAGAGCATAAGGTTGTATGTCCTCACGGACTGGCAGTCACCAAAGCTACTGTCACCACTGGCCCATTTTCCTGAGCCCCTGAAGGACCTGCGGGTCCCCGAAATTCCTCACCTATAAGGATGCTAAAGGGGCTGGGGAGTTAGCTCAGTTGTTAGAGCGCTGGCCTAGCAAGCACAAGGTCTTGCATTCAATCCCTAACCGCCCCCCCAAAAAAAAGGTTGCTAAAATTCCCTCTGAAATTTTCTCCACATGAAATTAAACCCTCAGTGGGTATGGTGGCACACACGTATAATCCCAGCACTCTGGGAGGCCGAGGCAGGAGGATCACAAATTTAAACCTAGGTCGAGCACTTTAGCAACTTGGCCAGAACTTGTTTTAAAGTAATAAAGTGTGGGGTTGGGGGTGGAGCAGCTGGAAATACAAAGACCGTGGGTTCATTCCTCAGCATTTCAAGGGAGAAAAAGCCTTTAGACATCATCATTGAATTCCCAGAGCTCCTAGGAGAATATACCCCTGAAATAACAGAATCCCTGATAAGATTTAATTTCTACATTAATAGGAGGGCATTTAGTAATTGAAAATAGAACACGGTGGGGGCAGGAGATTTAGCTCAAGTGGTAGAGTGCTTGCGCGTAGCAAGCAGGAGGCCCCGAGTTTGATCCCCAGCAACCCCTGAAAAAATAAATAGAACACGGTGATGTAGCTCCCCAGAGTAAATGTAGATTACAAAACTCGGGATAAAACAACAACAACAAAAAAAAATTCAGGCTACAGTGCTTGCAGAACAATTCTGGCAAGAGGCCCTGACAATAAATCAAATTGATTTCAATGTGCAAAAGACACCAGTGGGGGGTTAGGGATTTGGCTCAAGTGGTAGAGCACTTGCCTATGAAGCACAAGGCCCTTAGTTCGAGCCCCAGCACCCCCTAAAAAACACCACTGGGAAGCCTGAAGCACTGTCATTCATAGAACCCCAAATTAATCAATTTAATTAAAAAGAGTCAAAAATCACAGGACCTCAAGAACGATTGAAAAAGAAAACAGGGTTGCTTCTATTGGGAAATGTTTAGAACACTCATATTTAAATCTCTTATTTGTATAAAGATAAAAATTAGCTGGACGTGGTCACTCCCATCTGTAATCCCAGCCTGCAGGAGGCTGAGGCAGGAGTATTGAAAGTTCAGGACCACCCAGGAATACATAGTGAGACTGTTTAAAAAAAAAAAAAAGATTTTCTCAGGACACAGCATGGGTGCTTTTCACCCCATGCCACCAATACACAGATTTATTGCTTACATTTCAACATTAAATTTATTTGTTATTTAATCCGGTGTGGTAGTGAGATGTGATAGTTGTTTGCTGTTCAGGAGAAAGGGAAGGGGTGTGCAGTTCTGTATTCCTAGGATGGGTACTGCATCCCCAAACCTCCACTGGGAGAGGCCTAGACCAGGGAGCTGACCCTCCCGTGGTGATGCTAAAGGAGGGAGACCCAGGTTTCCATCCAGAGCCAGATCCGAGACCGAGACCTGCGCTTTTCAAAGTAAAACGGGGTGCTCCCAGAACTATGAACCATAGGAAATAGACACAAGGGGTACAAGCACTTATATAACACGTGAAATTTGTAAATCACATTTCTTTTTTGTCAGGATCTTTCTCTGTTACTTAGGCTGGCCTCAAACTCATGCTCCTCCTGCTTCAGCCTGCCTCATAGTTGAGATTGCAGACAGGCACCACCACATCTGGCTAATCACCTTCGCTTCTGTTGGTTAAAGCTGGGGCTGGGAGTGTAGCTCAGTAGTAAAATATTCCTAGCTTGTTCGAGGTCCTGAGTTCGATCCCCAACACAAGGTATGGTGAGGGAAGCTGATGGTTTGGTAAGATTTCTATATATTTTTTGTTTGTTTTGTTTTGTTTTGAAACAGGGTCTTGTTAGACAGGCTGGCCTTGGACTCACTATGAAGCCCAGGCTGGCTTCAAACTCATAGCAATCCTCCTGCCTCATCCTCCTGAGTGCTGGGATTATGGTCATGTGCCAACATGCCTAGCAATTTTCTACACTTTAAAAATATTTTTTGTTTTCGGCTCAGTGTGGTGCACACCTGTAATCCCAGCACTCAGGAGACTGAGACAGGAGGATCGTCACGAGTTTGAGGCCAGCCTGGGCTCCATAGTGAGTTCAAAGCCAGCCTGAACTACATAGTGAGACCCTGTCTCAAAAACACACACACAGAAAATTTTTTGTTTATACTTTGGACTTCTTATATAAGAGAAACTGCATGATATTTAAACTGTGTGTCTGACTTATTTTGCCTAACATTATAGTCTCAAGATGCATCCATTTTCCCACAAAAGACTCAAATTTATCCTTCTTGATGGCAGAGTAGTACTCTACTGTATGTAAATCCCACATTTTCTTTATCCATTCATCTGTTGATGGACACGTAGGCCTCTTCCAAGACTTAACTATTGTGTGTTCTGCTGCTATAAAGATTTCCCATTTTACAGAGGGACGAGAGAGAGGGAGCAGTATGAACGTGTTTGTGTATAGATCTGTGTGCTTAGTGGCTACAAGTCCCAGAGTTCTTGCTTGACAGCTCTGGTTTTCTGGTGTCAGCTGAGAGTGAGTGGGATGGGGTCTAGGAGATTCAATGGGACAGGAACACAATGGGGACACCTCTTTGGAGTCCCCTGGCTTTACCTGGCCCATGACGGCCCCTCCTGTCGCCACCAGTTCTGTCTGCGCAGAGCCCTTGAATTCAGGCCTGGCCGTGTCAGGTCTGGGGATGGGTTCACATATTTGCAAACAAGGAAGCTGGCTTGTTGCTCTTTCAGGGCTGTTGGCCAAAGACACGCATGCTATGGCTTCGAGCTGATGTACCCCCAAAGCCTGCTGCTCTCGCAAGTGGGGCTTCGAGTGACCTGCTCATGGGGTGCTCCATTCCCTGGGGATTCATCCACCACAGAGCAGCACTAAACGTCCTCCCAGGAGGTGGGGCCTGGTCGGAAGAGGTGGTCACTGTGGGTGTGTCCGGAAGGGGGCATCATTTCCTGGCTCCTCCTGATCCTCTGCTTCCCGTCACCATGCCCCTGAGCAGCTCTTCTCTCTGATGCCCATGTGCCCTGCTGCCCTGCAGGCTGCTGACTGGAATCTCTGCAAACTGGGAGGCAAAATAAGCCTTTCCTCCTCTAGCCTGTGGATGTTGGGTATTGTGTCCCAGGAACAAGGAAAGTGGCTGAGACCGTGAGATCCCTCAAGTGGAGAAAAGGAACTTCATTACTGAGGGCTCCACAGTGCCACGTGACGTCTGTCCTCTGCCTAGACGAGAGAGCAGTGATACAGGATAAGGTGGATCTGACCTGGAGTGTCTGAGATGATCTGAAGGAGTCTGAACAAGGCAGTGTGAATGAGGGAGAGTGACCTGCCAACCACATTTAGGGTAAGAGTTGATGTGATCTTACACACACACACACACACACCCCCACTGATAAGGCCTGGGACATTTAGGTTACACTTTTAGGCGCAAGAATAGGGCTTTGGGGCTGGGGATTTAGCTCAGTGATTAGAGTGCTTGCCTTGCAAGCACAAGGGCCTGAGTTCGATCCCCAGTACCACCAAAAAAAAAAAAAAAAAAGAATAGGGCTTTGGAATCAGACAGAATGGATTCAAGTCCTTCTTCTAGCTGTATAGCCTCAGCCTATAGAATGGACAAACTGTAGAGGTGGACAAAAGAAAAATATTCCTCGTAAAGTTGTTGAAAATTTATGATAGCTAGCCATGGTGGCCCACGTCGGTAATCCCAATACTCAGGAGGCTGAGGCAGGAGGATCACTGTGAGTTTGAGCCCGGCCTGGGCTACATAGTGTGCTCAAGGCCAGCCTGAACTGCATAGCGAGACCTGTCTCAAAAAACCAAGAAAACAAACAACCAAACAAAAACGATAAAATGGTGGCCTGGGTGTATGGAAAGAAGCTGGATTTTGGAGAATGAAGCTAATTTCTCTGGTACTTTCCAGCCCCCAGAGTCCAGGTGAGGGAATTGTTTAGGACTTTAAGGTTGCTGTTAAGTTTGGAAAAGTGGCCTGGAATATAGTTCAGTGGCAGAGCATTTACCTAGTGTGAGTGAGGCTCTGGGTTCCATCCCTAGCACTGTAAAAATAGAAAAAAAGTAGTTTAGGACCTTTCCACTACAGATGTCCCCTGCCATGTCCCCCCACCTGCAGGGAATACATTTCTTTCACTCCAGGGCATGCCTAAAACTGCAGATAATCCTGAACTCTATCCATACTGTTTTTCCTATACATAGATACCCATGATAAAGTTCAATTTACACACAAGGCAAGAATAAGTTACTAACAACAACTCATAATAAAACAGAATAAAGTGCTGGGCATGGTGGCTAATGTTTTTAATCTCAGCAGTCTGGGAGGCTGAGGCAAGAAGATTCCAAGTTCAAGCAAATCCTGGGCAGTTTAACACTTTAGAGAGACCCTGTCTCAAAACTTTTTTGGGGGAGGGTGTTTTTGAGACAGGGTCTTGATATGTAGTTCAGGTTTGATATAGGGGAAAAAATATAACTCCCAATCTGCTAGATGTCAGTTACACTGAGTTCGTGTTCCCTGAAGTCGAAGAATGAATTCTAAGGCACAAAGGAGGTTAAGAGTAGGAAATTTATTGAGAGAGAGAAAGAGAGTTCCTGAGAGACAGGAGGGGACCCGAGTGGGTTGCCAACAAGCTCACTTTTCAGGGGAAGTTTTATAGAGCAAAATCGGAAGGTGGATACAATGTGTGTCAAAATGATGATTAACCAATAATATTACAAATGTAGTTGTTTAGGTAATATTGATCCAATGGGGAAGAAAGTCACGTAGCAAATGGACATGGAAAGAATAAAGACATTCCAGGATGGGGTGGATCTGGAGGTCTTGGTCGCCCACCTGGGTGACCTAGACTTTATCAGATCGGATGAGTGTGATCTTGCAGCCGGGGATTTAGCTTAGTGGTTAGACTGCTTGCCTCGCAAGCACAAGGCCCTGAGTTGGATCCCCAGTACCAATAAATAAATGAACAAACCAACATGCAAGCAAATAAATAATACATCTAAATAAATAAATCAATCCAGATGAGTGTGATCTTCAGTCCACTGTTTATCCCTCGGCCTTATCTTGAGGCCTGACCTTCAATGGATGAGCCTCCAGCCATAGTTGTAGCATATTCTCCTCTTGTGTATCGACTCCATTGAGGGCCCAGCTGTGTCTGACTGCCTATAATATTTCTACCTAATTTAGCTGTCTGTAATAGGCTGGCCTTGAACTCATTATGTAGCCTAAATTGGCCTTGAACTTGAAGCGATCCTGCTGCCTCAGCCTTGCAAGTGCTGGGATTACCCTTGCCATGCCTGGCCTAGAGACCAGTTCTGATGAGCACAAAAAGGGTTCATGTGCACATCAGTGCTCCATCAGGAGTCACCATGTTTTAAGGGAAAACAGAGAAAGAAAGACACAAGGCTTGGCAAATAAAAGAGCTGGAATCCAAGGAAGTAGACTTAATCCAGGAAATAGAAGAAAACTTCAGAAGAAGAATGATCAGCATTTTCAGAGAGATACAAGAGCAGATTGGGACTATACGGAAATACCATTCCTATGTCTCAGAAATTAAACATTCAGTAGCCAATCTGCACAGCAGAATAGGTAAACTCGTGGAAATAATGAACAACCCAGAGGGCCCATGTCCAAATAACTAATGAGTAAAGAAAAACAGAGTCAAAGAGGATAAATTCAGAAGCTCCAACATCTGTTTGATAGAAATTCCAGAAATAAATACAAAAGAGAAGGGAACAGAGGATATAATAAAATAAATAAAAATAAACAATAAAGAAATAACTGAAGAAAACTTTTTGGAACTATATAAGGACTCGAGTCATGAGGTTGTCAGTGCTCACTGAGTCCCCAGCAAAATCCATAAGAAGACTCACTCCTAGACATATCTTGGTGACATTCTGGAGATCCAGAGAGAAAGAGAAAATCCTGAGGGCTTCCCAAGAGAGAAAAGAATCCACCTATAGAGGAACAAGAATTCACCTACAGAGGAACAGACGGTAGGCTTCTCGCTCAGCATGCTGGCTGCTAGAAATTAGTGAGGTGATGTCTTAAGAGCCCTGCAGGAGAAGGGCTTCCAGTTTTGACTCCAATATCCAGCCAAACTGATATTTGACTTTGAGGGAAAGACAAAGACATTTTTTGATATTGACCGATTTCAATACCTTCTTTGAAAGAATTACTAGAGAATATACTTCAGCAATCTAGGTTGGCTGCAACAAATAACACTATGTGGTTTCCCCACCAACACAATCCAAAAAGTCAATGAGTAAAACCATCACACCTCTCTGCCCAGAAGGGTGGCCAGCCAACAGCTCCTCTGCGGAAGGAGGAAGGGAATGTTATTATCTAGATATCGTGATTGGATATATTTTATTTTATTTTTTATTGGATATATTTTAAAATATTGTTTTAAATACTTGTTGTTAAAGGCTATTGTTAAAGGATATCTTTTAAAAATTAATGAGGCTGGGTGTGGTGATGCATGCCTGTAATCCCAACGCTTGGGAGATTGAGGCACGAGGATTGCTGTGAATTTGAGGCCAGCCTGAGCTACATAGTGAGTTCAAGGCCAGCCTAAACTATACAGGAAGACCCTGTCTCAAAATGCCATGAATAAATAAATATCATAACATATATAAATATAAACATAAATAGTTTGAGGTTTTTTTTTTTTTTGTACTGGGCATCAAACTCAGGGCCTTGTGCTTGCTAGGCAAGCACTCTATCCACTGAGCTAAATCCCCAGCCCTGACATAAATAAATATATATAACATAACATAAAAATTAATGAGGACCATCAGAGCTTGTATAGGAGGGTTTTTTGGTTTCTGTTTTTGTTTTTTTTAACTGTAGGGCTTTTGCACTTTTTTTTTTTTTTTTTGAGGCAGGTCTCACTAAATTGCTGAGGCAGGTCTGAAACTTGTGATCCTCCTGTTTGGCCTCCTGAGTGGGTGGGATCTCAGGCGTGCACCACCATGCCCAGCTCAAGGGGAGGGTATGTCATCATTTCTCACAATGGGAATCTTTACAATAAAGAATTTTTCATTTGAAAGAAAAAACACTGAGATTCCATCTAATGGCCAGCGATGTTGAATATTTTTTCATGTATTTATTGGCCATTTGTATTTTTTCTTCTGAAAAGTGTCTATCCAATCTGGTTGCCCATTTTTCGATTAGACTTTTTATTTTGGAGGTCTCGTTTGAGTTCTTTATATGTCCTAGATGTTAGTTATCGGTCTGAAGAATAGCTGACAATTTTTTTTTCCTTTTTTTTTTGGAGCTGGGGGTCGAACTCAGGGCCTTGTGCTTGCAAGGCAAGCACTCTAACCACTGAGTTAAATCCCCAGCCCTTTTGTTCTGTTCCGTAGGTTGTCTCTTCACTCTGTTGGTTGTTTCCTTTGCTGTGCAGAAGTTTTTCAATTTGATACGATCCCACTTGTTGATTCTCAGTACTATTTCCTGTGCAACCAGGGTTCTCTTCAAAAACTCCTCTCCTATGCCTATGAGTTCAAGAGTTTTACCTATTTTATCTTCTGGCAGATTGTTTCTATTTTAACATTTAGATCTTTGATCCATTTTGATTTTAGTTTGGTACATGGTGAGAGATATGCGCCTAGATTCAATCTTCTGCATGTGGATATCCAGCTTTCCCAGCACCATTCATTAAAGAAGCTGTCTTTCCTCCGGTGTGTTTTTGGCCTCTTTGTCAAAGTTCAAACAGCTTACTGTGCTTGGGGCTTTCTGATGTCCTCTTTGATCTCCTTTTTCAGAGTGATATAATTTTCACCGTAGAGGGTCTTCACCTCCTTGGCTAAGTTAATTTGTAAGTCTGCGACTTTTTTTTTTTTTGACTTTTCTTGATACTATTGTGAATGGTATTGTTTTCCTAATTTCTAAAACCGATGTTTGTTTAGCTTTAGGACATTTGCCTTTTGTCATCTAAAGTTTTAATTTTCCATCAATTAATATATAATAGTTTTTGTAGTTTAATTTCTGAGGACAATGCATGTTCTTTTATTTATTTAAATTTTGGGGGGCTGGGGATTTAGCTCAGTGGTTAGAGTGCTTGCTAGCAAACACAAGGCCCTGAGTCTGAGCCCCAGCACCAAAAAAACATGAAGAAGAGTGATGGTGCCCTGGGGTCCCTTTTGACATCTGACCCCAAGTCGAAAATTGGCTGGAAGTTCCCTAGACATGCAGGCCAAGAAAGAAGGACACATGTGGCTCCCTGTCATTCTGGGGAAGCCAAGGAAGGCTGAGATTCGAACCTGATCCTGGCTCACCATCAGCAAATCTTCCATCCATCCCTTGCCTGCTTCCTTTAATGCATGTCCTTTTTTTTTTTTTTTTTTTTTTTTGGCGCTGGGGATCAAACTTAGGGCCTTGTGCTTGCCAGGCAGGCATTCTAACCACTGAGCTAAATCCCCAGGTCTTGTTCTTTCTTTCTTTTTTGGCTCCCCCCTCACCTTTTCAAATCATTTTTTTTTTTCTGGGCTGGGGATTTAGCTCACTGGTTAGAGTGCTTGCCTCACAAGCAAAAGGCCCTGAGTTCGATTCCCAGCACCAAAAAAAAAAAAGGTCGTTTGAATCATTTTTCTTTAATAACCCGGCAAGAACTCAAAATGTGAAAAGAATCAAACCTGTTCATTGTAATGGGGATGCCGCTTCAGGGAAGCGTCTTTGCAGGCAATGAAGAGAGGATTTCAAAGACCATGGGCGGTGACAGCGAGTCTGGGAACTATAGCATAGGGCAGAAGAGCCGCCCACACTGCAGGAACCCACAGAAGACAGCATGGGGGCTGGTCATGAGCACCTTGAAGTGCTTCTCGATGGTGATTCGGTGTCGTCTGGGGAGAGGGAAGCAGGGTAGGGTGAGCAATTCTGTGCTCTATAATATCAAATTTCCTCGGCCTATAGACTCACTCTCCCTGACAACCAAGAAATACAGGAGAAACATGACAACGCTTAAAGTAGGAGCTTCCTCATCTCTTTTTTGGCTTTTTGAGACAGGGTCTCGCTCTGTAGCCCAGGCTGGCCTCAAACTGGCAGTGATGTTCCTGCCTCAGCCTCCTGAGTGCTGGGATTACAGGCGTGCACCATCATGCCGGGCTTTATCCTTGTGGGGATCGCCATACTTGATCCCACCACACTCATGCTTTTTTCTAAAAATATTTAAAATTGTGCAAATTTAAATAAAAAATTAAAAACTGTGGAAGTACATACTAGTATTATCTTTGCCTAAAAATAAGGAATTAAAACCCCTCAAACTCCTCTTTCACTGTCGCTTCTGTTTTTTTTCCCTAAAAGTACCCATTATCAAAGCTTTGGGAACCCTCTTCCAGTGTCTTCTGGTTTTTTTGAGACAGGGACTCGCTTTGCAGTTCAGGCTGGCCTGAAACTCTTGGGGATCCTCCTGCCTCAGCCTCTTGGAGTGCTGGAATTTCAGGTGAGCGCCACCACACCGGTGTGGCTTTCTTCCAGTGTCTTTTCTGTACATTTCATTCCAGTGCACACACAGACACGTTTGCTTTGTATATAAATGACACCTCTTCCATTTATAGGCGAGAAACTATGGCTCTGAGAGCAGACATGTTGTTAAATTTACTGAAGAAGTTTTCTTTTTGGGAGGGGAGTGGGGATGGAAGCCAGGGCCTTTGGACTGAGCTACATCCCCAGCTCTTTTTATTTCAATTGCCCAGGCTCGACTGGAACTTTCAGTCCTCCTGCCTCAGCCTCCCAGAGTGCTGGGGTGACAGGTGCGCCACCACGCCTGTCAAGGCTACTTGTTTTTTGTGGGGGGAGTGAGTGTTGGGGCTCGAACTCAGTGTCTTGTGCTTGTTAGGCAAGGGCTCTGCCACTTGAGCTAAATCTCCAAACCCTACAGGGCTACTTGTGTCGGTCCCTGCGCTGGTCGCCTTCTTGACAGAGATCGCATGAAGGGATCTGGTACAGTATTTCATTTCTGCCGGATGGATCGCCCCACTAGGAGCCAGCTCGAGGATGTAGATGTAACTCTTATTTATTTATTTATTTGTGGCATTGGAGATGGAACTCAGGACTTCACACATGCTAGCCAAGTGTTCTATCACTGAGCCAAGCTCTCAGCCCAAGATTTGAATTTTGATGGAAGCTGCGGGAAACCTAGCAGAGTGCAGTAAGCGGGTGTGGGGGGGACGACACGGACACGGGACGGGGGTCGGAACTCAAAACTGCCATCGACAGCTGGGTCTGGTAGAAAAGCTCGTGAATCTGAAATTCGAAGAACCTATCACCTGCCGAGATTGGGGCGTCCCTTGGGAACCGGAATGGGCCGGGGAGACGGAGGCATCCGAGGTTGCAAAGAGGATGCCGAGACCAGTCAGCAACCCGGCAGCCAACCCCGAAACGCAGAGCCGTGGTCCGGCCGCGGAAGGGCCAGTGCGCTTGCGCGGGCTGTCGGCGAGGGGGCGGAGCCTCGGTGGGCGGAGCGCGAGGGCCGCTGCGCCTGCGCACTGGGAGCGGCGAGGTGGGGGAGGGCGGCCGTGTGTGTCTGTGTTGTTGTTCGGCGGCGGCGGTGGCGGCGGTGGCGGCGGCGGTAAGATGGCTGCCCACGGGGGCTCGGCGGCGGCGGCGGCGGCGCTGAAGGGGTTAATCCAGCAGTTCACCGCCATCACCGGTGAGCGACGCGGTTACTAGAAGGTGGAAAGTGGGGTCCCGGGGCGGGCGGCGGGCTGCCCCCGGCTTCGCCTGCCCCGGTGCGCGCCTCCCTCGGGCTTCCCCCGCGGCTCGCGTCCTCTCTCCTGAGGAAGCGTCGGCGTCGGCGCGGGGTCTCGGGTTCGGCCGGGAGTCAGCGCCTGTGGCGCCCCCCAGCCTCTCATTTTGGTCTTCCAGCAGTTTAGAGCAAGACCCCCACGCCCCCCGGCCAGCCTTGAGCGGGGGCTGGGCCGAGCCCGGGTCCCCACAGCCGGCCGGGGACCTGGGCGGAGGGTGGGGGGCCGCGCCCGGGCCACCGCCCTCCTCCTCCTCCGCGTTCCCTCCTCCTCCTGTTCCTGGGGCAGCGGGAGAGGGACTGCGGGGCTCTCCTGTCGCCTGCGCCTCTCTCTCTCCCCCGGCCAGGTCACCCGACCCGGTCCCCGGCCTGCTCGTCCCTTTCGGGGCTCCCCGGAGCCCTCGCGGTGGCTTTGGCGGCTTAGGGGCCCGGTCGGCGACGCTGTGGGGTCGGCAGCGCCTTTGCACGCCTGGGGGACCAGCCGTCAGAAACGGGGTGCACAGGAGCACCGTGGGGGCTGAGGCTGTGGGAGAAGAATGAGCGGGAACCCCCCAAGCTTCTTCGGGGAAGGCCTGGCGGAATCCTCTGTGGCGTTTCCCACCTCCCCATCATAAAATCCTCAAGACCGAGACGATGGCGCCAGAGCCTCCTGCTGATAAAACAGGGATGGCAGCAGAAACTTCTCTGAGCGAGATCCGTTTCTGGGGGTCAGTATCCCCCCAAAACCTTAGGCCTGGGTTATTTTTCTTTTTCTTTTCATTTGGACCCCTGAGAAGGGCACACGCAGATCCTCTAACCGCCTGGAGGGAAGGCCCTGAGCCATTCTGTAAATTCTGTGTCTGTTTCTCTCTGATGGTGCTGAACTTTTTTTGCATGAGTTATTAGAGGGCGGAGCAAATGATGGAGTTCTCTGTGGAGTGATTTGAGGGAAGAGTACTCCATGTGCCTGAGTGTAATTTTGCCGTTCTAGTTTGTCGTTTTGGAAGGAGGTCAGAATGTGAGTTCCCTCTTAATAGATCTATACTTCACTGGTAGTCATTGGCTTAATGCAGACTGAGAAGGAGTCCACTGTTAATGTTGTTAGAGTTTGATATGTAAGACCTGGTTGAGTACAATCTTGCATTCTTTCAACCAATACAGGTTGTATGCAAGTTGCAGTTTTATTATTAAAGCTAATTTTTTTTTCTCTGCAATGCTGATTCGGTGTTAACTGTCTCGTGGCATGAAACATGACCTCAAAGTTGGCAAAAATAAAGTGTCATAAAACTGGAGTGAGAAATGGAATGATTACTTTGCATAATATCTTGAAACTTTGTGATTGGCTTATTACATCAGAGATGTAGTAGATTTCCTGATATCTGACCAAATCATGGTTATGGAAGAAAATTAGAAGATTATTGTGTATATAAATTAATATTCCCGCATTATGTTTATATGAAAAATCTTTGAGGTGAATCACATAGAGAAATGAATATTGTTAACTCTTTCTTTAGATTTCCTACAGATGGTTTAAGGTAACGTTTACTCTATTATATGAATTACTGTGTGTAGTTATTTCTTCTAATGCAACAGTTTTTTAAGATACACACAAAACCCAAAGTGTGGTGGGATAAATAGACTCATTCAGTTGCTTTGATTCTGTTTTTGTTTGCTAGTCTATACAACTTGTATCCTAGACTGGCCTCTGTATTCTTTTGATGTCTTGTAGATTAATTTTTTTCTTTTCTCTCTTTCTCTTTTTTTAACTTGCTAAGCACCCACTCTGGTACAGAGCCAAGCTCCCAGCCCCCAAAGGTGAACAAAAAAAAAAAATTTTTTTTTTTTTTTGGCATGCTGGGGATTAACTGCAGGGGATCAGGAATGCTATACCTCTGAGCTGCCTCGCTAGCCATGTTATGAATTTGTGTTGATAAATTTTGGTAATGCACAACTAAAGTCCTAGCTATATGGAAAGCTGAGGCAAGAGGCACTCTTTCTTTTTCTTTGGTTTTTTGAGACAGAGTCTCACTATGTAACCCAGAGTGGCCTCGAAGTCACAGTGATCCTCCTGCCTCAGTCTTCGGAGTTCTGGGATTACAGGCATGTACCACCGCACCTAGTGACAGGAGGAACTCTTGAGCCCTGTGGCCAGAGGCCAGCAGGGACAATGTTAGGAAGGAAGGAAGGAAGGAAAGAAGGAAGGAAGGAAGGAAGAGGGAAGGAGGAGGGAGGGAACGGAAGAAGCATGGATCATGACTGATCCTTTTGAACCTTTTTTTACCTATCTTTAAAAAGAGATTTTTGGAGCCAGGCCTGGTGATACATGCCTGTAATCCCATCACTCAGGAGGCTGAGGCAGGAGGATCGCTGCAAGTTCAAGGCTAACCTGGCCTACATAATGAAACCCAGTTTGAAAAGCCAAAAAAAAGAAAAAAAAATATTTTTGGGGATTCTCACAAAATACTGATTCTTCTACATATGATTTAAATCATACTGTTTATGATTAAAAGGTATTTGAGGGGTTGGGGATTTAGCTCAGTGGTAGAGCGCTTGCCTAGCAAGCTCAAGGCCCTGAGTTCAATCCCCAGCACCCCCCAAAAACATATTTGATACCCATTTATTCTGGATCAATTAAACTGACTTTAGGAACTTATGATCCGATTTCTAAAGTTTTTACTTCCACTGTATCTGGAAGCTCAACAGTGTGCTAAAAGCAAATGCATCTTCACAGTCATGAGTCTTAAACTGTATAATTCTAGCTACTTGGGAGCCTGAGGCAGGAGGATTGAAAGTATGAGACTGACCTGGGCAATTTAGTGAGACTTTGCTTCAAAAGGTCTGGGGTATAGCTCAGGGTTCCCTGGGTTCAGTCCTCAGTACATACCTCCAAAAAACAAAACAAAAAAACCAAAGTGAATCTTAACATCTTCTGTAGCATTTAGAAATAGAAGGGAAAATTGAAAGATTTTTAATAAACCTATTTCTAACTAGAACTAGGGATATGGCCCAGTGGTAGAGTGCTTGTTTAGCATGCACAAGTCCCTGGGTTCAATCTATTTCTTACTAAACAGAACAGGTATCTCTGTTTCTTACTATATATTCAGTGATATGGTGAATATGAAGTAATGCTGATTTTTAAAAAAATTATTTAAAATTTTTTTGTGTGTGTGTGCTGGGGATTGAACTCAGGGCCTTGTGCTTATAAGGCAAGCACTCTAACCACTGTGCTAAATCCCCAGTTCTAAAAAATTATTTAAACATGACAGTATGAAATAATTTTTTTTTAATTTTTTTTGAAATAATTTTTAAGAAGCAAAAAAGTAATTCACTCTCAGAAAGCACTAATATTTTACATATTGTCTTTTTTTTTTTTTTTTTTTTTTGGTGCTGAGGAATGAACTCAGGATCTTGTGCTTGCAAGACAAGCACTCTAACCATGGAGCTAAATCCCTGTTATGTACTTTTTTTTTTTTGCAACGAGGTCTTGCTATGTAGTACAGGTTGGCCTTGAACTCACTATATAGTTGAGGCTGGCCTCAAACTCTCAGCAATCCTCCTGCCTCCGCCTGCTGAGTGCTGGGATTACAGGTATGTGTCACCATGCCCAGCTATATACTTATTTTTATGTTTTGGATCATGGTATATATAATACAGAATTCTGAAAATTTCAGTTAATCTTACATCATTAACATTTTTCCATGGTTGAATTCTTTGATAAGCAAGGGGCAAGGAAAGTGGTGTTCTTTTAGGTAATCACATTAGAAGCTACTTTTACCATGGATGCCTTAAATTTACATAAGGCTATGTGAGGAGACCAGTACTGTTACTTTTGAGTCATCCCACATATAGGGTACTCACCCAGTGTAATCTCAGACCTCCATGTTCATCAGTCATCATCAATGACTGGTGGCTGCTTTCACAAGTTATTTCAATTCTCAAAACAGGAAGAAAGAATGCTGCTGATCTATTCCAGAAGAGCAGTTTTTAAAAATGTTTTGAACCATGGTTGTATCCCATTAACACCATTTTGACCCAACACCTAGCCACTCATATACAACATGTATACGTAAAATCAGAATAATGCATGGGGAGAAGGTGGGGTGTCTTAGTTACTGTTTCTTTGCTGGGACAAGATACCTGGCATCCACAAGTTAAAGGAGGAAAAGTTTATTTCAGCTCACCATCTGTAGAGGTTTCAGTCCATATGTGACTGGCTCCAGGGCTGAGCAGCAAGGCAGAGGGCAGTGAAATAGGGGAAATAGTCCATGGAGGAGGCACCAAGCAGCAAGCCTCTCTCCCTTTTATTCCATTCAAACTACAAGCCTATTGGTTGGTGCCACCCACACCCAGGGTGGGCTTTCCCATTATCTACACCCAGAACTATGTAGACCTATCAGTGAACTAATGTAGTTATCACACACCCTGAATCAGTATTCACATATGCATGGTCCAGCCACCTTTCAAAAGCCCCACCTAAGAGTGCATAAGGCTTCTGGGAAGACATCTGTATATGAGCCATAACATGGGGAATGTGTTGACACCATAGAATAGGTAAAAACAGACTGGCAGTCAGGAGACATGTGAGAATAGAAGTGGAGATTGGGAGGTTTTAGAAGTGTCTGCTAGCATAGAATTTTTTTTGTTTTTGTTTTTGCTAGCATAGAATTTCACAGAGGTTTGTGCACAGTAGGTGTTCATATACTTCGTGATATTACAAAATCTCACTATAGGAGAGACCTTAGTTGTTTTTTTTTTTTAATGTTGACAGTTTATTTGAAAAAGTAAAAGTGAAGAGTGAGGGAGAAACTGGCTCTGCAGAACAATCTTGGGCTGAGTGAAAGAGGAAAAAGCAAGGTAAAAGCATACCCTGGGGGCTTGGGGATTTAGCTCAAGTGGTAGAGGGCTTGCCTAGTAAGCACAGGGGCCTGAGTTCAATCCCCAGCATCCCCCCACAAAAAAAAGTATACCATGGAGGACACAGGGCAGGCTATTGTGAGGAAAGCCATGATAGGCAGGAAAGACCTTAGTTTATTCTTTCTCCGAAATTGTTCAATGCATGGCTATTATAAAAATTCAAAACTGATATTTGGCTGTGTGGCTAGTTTCCATTCCTATTTTGTATAATTTCTCTTGGATTAGTGTTGACATGTGTTTAAACTGTGTCAGGAAAGGTGGTCACAAGTGCTCCAGATAGTAAAGGGAACCTTTTTTTTTTTTTTTTTTTCCAAAACAAGGTCTTGCTATGTAGTTCAGGCTGGCCTTGAATTATGTAGCTAGCACATACTGGCCTCAAACTCACGATCCTCCTGCCTCAGCCTCCTTCCTGTGTGCTGTGATTATAGATGTGCACCACAACTCCCAGGTTTTTGGAATCTTAAGAACTATTTCAAAAGATAATGAAATTTGAGAAGAAACTTAAAGGAGATAGATTTTTTGAGTTGTGAATGAAATCTTACTAATAAATTCAATATTTATTGATAGGGGTTTGGGATTTAGCTCAGTGGTTGAGCACTTGCTTAGCAAGTGCAAGGCCCTGAGTTTGATCCCCAGCGCACGTGCACGCACACCACACAAAATTTATTGATAGACTGTTGCATACCAGGCATAGTTCAGATCTTGAGGATATAACCGAGAGCCGGGCCTCTGTTACTATCATCAGAAGGATTTTCAAATTAGCCAGGCATGGTTGTACACACCTTTAATCCCAGTTTCTGAGGAGTCTGAGGCAGGATTGCAAGTTCCTGTGTAGTTTTGTTTTTTTGAGACAGGAACTCACTATGTAGTTCAGCGCAGGCTAGCCTTGAACTCTTAGCTAATCCTGCCTCTACCTCCCAAGTGCTGGGATTACATATTGTTTATGTTTTAAAATAGAATGTTTTTTGATTATCCAAATTACTCTCTTAATTGGTAGTATTTTAGGCAACATAACAAAGTGAAAAAAATTGGGCAGGTAGAAAAGGCTTTTGGGATGCAGACCAAATTGGTTTTTTTTTTTTTTGAGTGCTGGGAATCCAACTCAGGGCCTTGCACTTACAAGGCAAGCATTCTAACCACTGAGCTAAATCCCCAGCTGCAGTGGTTATTTTTAATTTGAGTTTTCTTATCAACAAATAGATTTCAAAGTGAATGAAAGCAGGGAGTATCAATTGCTACTCTACATTCAGCATGTTCTTTGTGCTTTTTGTTAGTGCAGTGTGAACACTTAGACAAGAGCCAAAATAGTAAAAACTGAGGCATTTAATTATCTGAAAAGAAAAAAGTTTGGTGGCTGCCTTGAAAAGCGTGTTTTAGAGTTCACTGGGTGGCAGATGTTTACAGTTCATGCATCTCAGCTAGGACAAGCAACCAGAGTAGTGTACCCTTAGAAACCTTTAACTTCTGAAGCTGCTTTGTAGCTAAGTAAATTCAAATGGCAGAGTACAGTAGAGACGCAGCTTTTAGATTAGCATTAAAGAAATTAGCATTGAAGCTTAGCATTAAAGAAATATAATACAACACGGTATAACTGTAGACCGTTAAAAATTAGGAAAGCACTGAAACAGCTTCAAGCCATACAGTATGGAAGCATGCAAGTCTTGAAATTGTTTATAATATTTGTGCTTTTTGTGGGGGATGTTGGGGATCGAACTCAGGACCTTGCTCTTGCTAGGCAAGTACTCTACCACTTGAGCTAAATCCCTAACCCCGTTTGTGCTATTTTTGTCCCCAAGAGCTTGTATTTAATCACCTAACACACGTTGGCTATTGGGGTAATTGAACTCTTTTTCCTCAAAAAGTTGCATCTCTATTTTTGTATTGAAAAAAAAATTTTATGGTGCTGGGACTCAAAGCTAGAACCTTAGGCATTGTGCTAAGCACAGTGCTGTATCTCTACCACTGAGCTACACCCCCAGCCAAGAGATTTCGTTTTTTTTAAAGTTTTCTGAAGGAGAGGATGGACATACTATTACTTACATGTACTGTTACTTGAGAACATTGGTTCAGCTTGACCAAGAATTTAGGGAGGACTGGGATAAGAAAACGAGAACTGGGTCAGTCTGGTGAAATTTTAGTTTTCAAGACAGAAGAGCTAGTAGAGACAAGGGTAGAGATTAAAACACCAAAGAAAGGGTATACTTATTCCTGTACTTCCCTGAGGGTGAGTAGGGATGAGGGAGGTCCAGAATTTAACAGAGAGGTGGTTATTTGGTATTGTCGGGAAGAGTGAGGGGGCTGATGTGACTGATCCAAATTGTGCAAAGACAGGAGTTTATTGAGAACCACCAAGGGATCTCCCTAGATCACTTCAACCCGTGTGGCTGAGGGGAATTGTTTAGAGATGAGGTGAGAGCAGAGGGATTATAAAATAGGAAAGGTAGGGACCAGATCTTGTGTTCAGCTGAAGAGATAGTAAGACTTCCAGTGAGCACTACAGAACTGTGAAATGGGAACCATTTGGGTTTATTTTGTAGTGTAGAAAGTATATTAAAGGGGAGCATGATCAAGAGCAGTGAGGTGTAGTAGTTCATGAAAGAGACATTGAGGGTTTGTGTACTAAAACTAGCAATGGACAGAGGAAAAGGTTAGATAGAAGTGGTATTAATACTGAAACTGAAAGATCTGTTGGTTGTCTGGTGTATGGCATGTTCATGGTTGCAGGAGAGTCTGAGAGAGTTTCTCATATTTGAGTAACATATGAAGCCCTTTGAAAGAAAAACTACATTGATCCAATGTAACAGATTACTATGTATACCCAGATGTAGGACAGAGCCCATGTGTGTACCTAGGAAAACCAAAGTACAGTACTATGTCTTGTTTTTTTCCTCAGCTTTCACACAGCAATCAATACAGATCTTCGTGACTGTGAAAGGTGTGAGGATTCTGTGTTCAGAAATTTGTCGATTTCCTTTATTTCTAGTTTATCGAAATACAGTTTTTCAAAATATTCCCATAATGATGTGTGAATTTCTGGAGCATCTGTAATATCTCCTTTTTCATCTTTGATTTTATTTAGTTGGTCTTCTCTCTCTTGCTTTTGGTTACTTTAGCTGAATTTATCAGCTCTGTCTTCAAAGAACTGACTCTGTTTCATAGATTTCTTGTGGTACTCTTATAGTTTCTTTCATTTATTCTCTTTTTACATTTCTTTCATTCTACTGATTTAGGGTTTGGTTTGTTGTTTTTTTCTAAGGCCTTGAGGTAATATCATTAAATTACTTATTTGAGATCCTCCCTCTCAATGAAGGCACTCATTGCTATAAACTTCCCTCTTAGTACTGCTTTTGCTGTGTCCCACAGGCTTTACTGTGTTGTATTTCCATTTTTCTTTGATTATGGGAATCTGTTTAATTTGCCCCTGATTTCTTCAGTGGCCCATTGTTTGTACAAAAGTGTACTGTTCAGTCTCCTTGTGTCTGTATAATTTGTGTAATTTTTCTTGTTGTTTATTTCTAGTTTCATTCTATTATGATTTAAGATGAAAGAAATTATTTCATTTAAAAAAATTGTTAAGACTTGCTTTATGACCTAACATATGATTTGTTTTGGAAAAGGTTTCATGTGCTGATGAAAAGAATGTGTATTCTGCATGTTCTGCCCCTGCCGGAGTTACAAACTGGGCGTGGTAACACATGCCTGTAATCTCAACACTCTGGGAGGCTGAGGCAGGAGGATCATATACTCGAGCCCAGCCTGGGCAGTTTAGCAACTTAGTGAGACCATGTCTCAAAATAAAAGATAAAAAGTGCTGGGGATATGGCTCAATGTGAAGACCTTATGCCAGACTTTGGTACATACATAGTTATACTCGTATCATCTTGTTGACTTTTTACCTATATGAATGTGTAATAACTTTAGCTGGGTGTGGTGGTACATGCCAATAAGCCCAGCACTCTGGAGACTGAGGCAGGAGGATGTGGGGCTTAAGGCCAGCCTTGACTACATAACTAGAACCTGTCCAAAAAAAAAAGTAGTAATTTTCTTTTTTTGGCAGGGGGCAGGTGCTGGGGATTGAACTCAGGGCCTTCCACTTGCTCGGCAAGTGCTCTACCGCTGAGCTAAATCCCCAACTTCCCTCTTTGTTTTAACTGATTTTGTCCCAATCTCTATTTTGTCAGATGACACTATAGCTATTTTGGCTTGCTTTCAAATTCCATTTGCTTGGAAAATTATTTTTCATTCCTTTACTTTCTGTGTATATGTTTGCTGGCGAGACCATTTTTTTGTTTTTTTTTGAGACAGAGTCTCACTTTGTAGTGCAGGATGGCTTCAAACTCACTACATAGCCCAAGTTGGCCTCAAATTCTCAGCAATCTTCCTGGCTCAGCCTCCCAAGTGCTGGGATTACAGACGTGTGCCACCTTGCCTGGTGAGAGGTGAATTTCTTGCAGGCAGCGTATTGTTGGGTCTTGGTTTTTAATCCAGACATTTATCGGGGAATAGGAATAGCTCCTGAGAGACAGGAGGGGTCCCAAGTGGGTTGCCCTGCATTTTTTTGTTTTTTTCCGTGCTGGGGATTGAGCACAGGGCCTTGTGCATGCTAAGCACATGCACTACTGAGCTACATGCCTGGCATTTTTTTATTTTTAAATTTTATTTATTTATTTATTTTTTGGTTTTGGGGATCGAACTCAGGGTCTTATGGTTGCTAGGCAAGCACTCTACCACTTGAGCTAAATCCCCAGGTCCTCCTAGCGTTTTTTTAAATGGAGAATTTAGACCATTAACATTCAGATTATTACTGGAAGGTGTGCACCTCTGTTTCTGTCTTTTTTTGTTTTTCTTCTGGTTGTTTTGAATATTTTGTATATGTCTCTCCCTCTCTTATTCACCATAAACCTTTGTTTTTGCCTGACCCAGTAGTACATGCCTGTACTCCAGCACTTGGGAGGCTGAGGCAGGAGGATTGCCATGAGTTTGAGGCCAGCCTGGCCTACATAGTGAGTTCAGGTCAGCCTGAAGTACATAGTGAGACCCTGTCTCGGGGGGAAAAAAAATGCTTTGATGGTTTTCTGTAGTAATGCTGTTTGATTCTTACCTAATTCTCACCTGCTTATCTATTCTCATGAGATTTATTCTTTCCTGTGCTCTCATACATGTATGACTGTGTTTGTCTTTCTCTTCTGTGTAGGATTCCCGTAAGTTATCTTCTGGAATGTTAGTTTACTGGTCATGAATTCTCTTAGTTTATGATGAAAGGTCTTTATTTCTCCTTTGATTCTTTTTTTGGGGGGGTGCTGGGGTTCGAACTCAGGGCCTTGAGCTTGCTAGGCAAGTGCTGTACCACTGAGCTAAATTCCCATCCCCCTCTCCTTTGATTCTGAGGGGTAAAAATTTTCATATATAGTAATATAGCTTGCCAGTTAAGTTTATTTACAGTACTTGAAATATATTATTTCATACCCTCCTGGCTTTACAGTTTTTGCTAAGAAATACATCATTCTGGTGGATTTGCCTTTAAATGTGCAGTGGTACTTCTTTCTCATATCTTTTTTTCTTAATGCTACTGGAGATTAAACCCATGGAATGTTGAGATACTCCCCATCCCTTCTTACTGTATTTTGAGACACAGTCTTGCTAACTTCCACAGGCTGGCCTCAAACTTGTATTGCTCCTGCCTCAGCCTCCCAAGTAGTTGGGATTATAAGCATGTGCCCCCAAACCTAGCACTCTTGAGCTTTCAGTATTTTCTCTTTGTTCTCTGTCTTTGGCACTTTACCAATAATATGTTGTGGGGAGGTTGTTTTCTGGCCACGTCTGTTTGCGTTTCCTTTTTGGGGGGAAGGTGCTGGGGATCGAACTCAGGGCTTTGTGCTTACTAGGCAAGTGCGCTACCACTTGAGCTAAATCCCCAACTCACTGTTTGAGTTTCTAAATGTTTCCTGTACCTCAGGTTCATATCTTTTCCATAATTTGGAGAATTTTTTGTTATTATTTCACTGATTTGGTTTTCTTTGGCTTCAACTTGTATCTCTCCTCCCTCTTCTATCCAATTTTGTTTGGTTGGTTTGTTTGTGTGTTTGTATGTTTGATCTTTTAACGTTTGTCCCAGAGATCTTCCGTGTTCTGTTCATTCTTGATTATTTTTCCATTATAATTGTCTGAATGGGCTAATTCGTCAAACTTGTCTTCAACCCTTGATATTCTTTTGTTTGATCTAGTCTATTGATGAGATTTTTCAACTGAGTTTTTAAAATACTTGACTTACTAAGCGTTTCTTTTTTTTTGAGCTTTTCATTTTCAAGCTTTCTGTTTAGTTCTTTTTCATACTTCCTGTTATTGTTCATTCATACCTTATGTTGACTTCCTTAATTCACTCAGCTGTTTGTTTATATCGTTTTGGAATCCACTGAGCTTTTGAATTCTTTGGCATTTCACCAACTTCAATATCTTTGGGTTCAGTTATTAGAGAGTTATTAACTTTAGAAGATGTCATGTTGCCTTGTTTTCTCATATATCTTGTGTTTCTGTGTTAAAATGGATGAACCTGTTGGGGTGGATCTCTCTCTTACATTTGTGTACCTTCTTAGTAATTAGTCTTCTCTTGAGTATGTGCCACAGGATATAGGTTTGTTGTGTAGAGTTAAGCTTACTACCACTTAGTTGAGTTTATAGTGTAGTTTCCTGTGGCTTCTTTGGCTTTGGTTAGTGAGTCTTTATACACACATATGGTTCAAGCTTGAGGGACCTGCTTTCTCTCTGGATGTTACAAGAGCAGGGTCCTGCTGGTGGTTCAGGCAGATATGGTGTAGATAGCAAAGTACATGGGCAGAGCCTCTGGGTGCACCTCCAGTCTTATCAGCAGTGTGTGGTCTATAGAGTGGGAATAACCTATGCGGAGAACCTTGGTAAATGTGGCATTCAGCACTGTTGTGTTATTCTTTCTGCAGTTACTGTTGGGCATTTTAATCTCCTTTAGTAGTCTCTAAATTGACATATCTTCCAGGTCTCAAGTGGAATAAGATGCAGATGGAATAGGGTCCATATTCTCTGTTGAGCTGGGAGTGTGGCTCCAGAGCAGAGCATCTGACCATGTGCTCGGAGGGCCAGGTCTGACTCCCAGCTCTGCATAAGAACACCAAGAAAAACCAGATAAGTAAAGTAAAAGCCTGGGCATGGTGGCACACACCTGTAATCCCAGCACTTGGGAGGTTGAGGCAGGAGGATTGCCATGAGTTCAAGGCCAGCCTGGCCCCCATAGTGAGTGCAAGGCCTGTCTGAACTGCATAGTGTGAGACCCTGTCTCAAAAAAAAAAAAAAAAGGAAAAAAGAAAATAAAACAGCTGGGCATGGTGGATTACAATTGTAATCCAAATATTCTGGGAGGCCGAAGTAGGAGGATGGCACGTTTAAACCCAGCCTGGGCAATTTAACAAATTAGCAAGACTCTGTCTCAAAGAGTAAAAAAAAGTGGGGATGTAGCTCTGGGTTCAATCTCCAGTACTGGGGGACAAAGACAGGGGAAAAAGTAGAAAGCAGGAGAAAGGTAAAAGAATGAAAAAATGAAGAAATGGAAAATTTAAGTATTAAAGAAGATAAAAAATATATATACAGATAAAAAATAGCAATTACAAAGTATTAATAAAAATAAAAATTTCCTTTCTGCCTCTGTGGACAGGAATGGCTGTTCACAGCATGTGCCATCAGAACTTCTTCCCTGTCTTCCTAAGCCCTGAGCAGAGGCTTGGGTTGCTCACCCTCTTCTTTGTCCCTCTTGTGCTCACCAGGCGATTTGCTGGAGTGCTTTGTGACCAGAACCGGTCTAAATACCTCTCAGCTGACCTGAACGCCAGAATGCACTAGGGCAGAACTCTGAGCTCCCCAGGCAAGGAGTTACTCCTGAGAATGCTGGCTGTGCATTCCAAGAGTGGGGCTGGCTCCTACATTGTAGCCTGTCGGCGGGCTAGCAGAGAGCCCAGGACTCCTGGGACAAGTTCCTCTGTGTCCTTTGCATGTACACTCCACAGGCAGGGCTGATTCCTGATGATGCAGCATATCGTCAGGCTCAAAATTCTCAGGGACTCTGTGTTAAAGGTTCACCTCCTGGACTGAGCTGACTCCTAAGGCTGCCACTCAGTGACACAGTGTAATATTTTTTTTCTTTCTCTCTCTTTTTTTTTTTTTTTTTTTTTTTGAGACAGGATTTTGCTGTGTAGTGCAGGCTGACCTTGAACTCACTATGTAGCCCAGGCTGGTCTTGAACTCAAGCCCATCCTCCTGCCTCATCCTCAGACCAGCCGTCAGGAAAATGCATGTTGCCCAGCTGTGTTGCCTAGGTGGGACTCAAGTTTGTAGTCCTGCTGCCTCAGCCTCCCTGAGTGCTTTGTATACTGGCACCACATCCAGCTAATCTACCATCTTGAATCTTCAAATATAACCCTTTAAAAATTTATATTTGATAATATTACTGAAAATATTGTCTGTATATTCCAGATACCTATGTGCTGTTTATCTTTTTTTTTTTTTTTTTTTTTTTTTTTTTTTTTTTTTTTTTTTTTTTTTTTTTTTTTTTTTTTTTTTTTTTTTTTTTTTTTTTTTTTTTTTTTTTTTTTTTTTTTTTTTTTTTTTTGTGGTGCTGGGGATCGAACTCAGGCCCTTGTGCTTGCAAGGCAAGCACTCTAATCACTGAGCTAAATCCTCAGCCCAATGTTTGTCATTTTTATGGTGTAACTATATTGCTTTTTGTAAATTTATTTATTTATTTATTTATTTACTTTCGGTGCTGGGGATTGAACTCAGGGCCTTGTGCTTGCAAGGCAAGCACTCCAACCACTGAGCTAAATCTCCAGCCCTGCTTTTTGTAAATTTAATTTAAATTATAAATACATGCATATAGTACAAAATTCAAAAGACACAGAAAGGTGGTTCTGGCCCTTTTTTGTCTAGTACATTATCTAGTGAGATGAAGTACTATCAGATAGCTGTAAGTGAATTTATTAGATACTGATCACACAAGCATAAGCATGAAGTTAGGTACTGGGGATAGTAAGACAAATAAAACCAATTTCTCCAGCACTTGGGAGACTAAGGCAGGGGGGCTTCCATGAGCTTGAGGCCAGCCTGGGCTACATAGTGAGTTCAAGGCCAGCCTGAACTACATAATGAGACCCTGTCTCAATTAAATAAATAAAAATAAAACAGTTCCTGTGTTTAAAAGCTTCTACTCTTTTAGAGCAGCCAGAAGTAGACATGGGCTTGGGAGCCAGGAGATAGTTTAGCTCACAAATTAACTAGTAATACTTTTGGTGATTCTTAGCAAGCCTTAACTAGATGAGAAAGATGTGAGGGAATAGGGCATTCCATGTATTTAATTTAGTTTGTAGTAAATTGAATGAGATGGAGGAGAGGCCACACCAGAAAAATAAGTTGAGACTTCATCATAAAGGACTTTAGAAATAATAGAGACCTTGACATTTATACATTAGGTATCAGGAGAGAGCCATTAAGGAATTTTAAACCAGGGCAAGGGGTGGGTGGGTAATATAGTCAAATTTATAGTTTGGAGTATATACTAGCATGAGATGGAAGATAGAATGATGGTCATTTAGGAGCCTCTTGTAATCAGATAAGAAATTTTTTTTTTTTGGTTGCAGGGATCTAATTGAGGTCCTTGTGCTTGCTATACGAGCAGTTTAACTGCTGAGCTAAATCCCCAGCCCCGAGGTAAGAGATATTAAGGACTTGATCATTTGGCTTGTTCTCAAATGGATGTGGATCCATTTCTTTTCACATCAGAGGTCTTTTGTGGTTGGGAAGCAGTGCTTACACTCTTTTGAAAGCTGAGATGAATGATCATGCACCAGGTGGAAGAAAGAAGGCCTTGGCCCAATTCTCGTTCAAAATCTCTGTTAATGTTTGAAACATGTCAGTAATCCCAGTGTTCCCTCTTCACCCCCACAATTCCAGTTTGGCTTTGAATGCAGCCACGTCATCTGCTAACTTGAACACAGTGGTTGTTCTCCCTGGAAGTGACAGATTGAGTTTGTTGAGCAGGTTGAATACGTCACACGACTAAGGAAGCTTTGCATCCTATTCTGTGTCATTAAAATGTGCTGTCAGTGGTGACTCTTTTTCAAAAGAAATCTCTGGAGTGGCTCTTGTAACTCAAAAATTCTAGCCAATGATCTACCTTTACAAAGCCATCTTCCGTCTTTGTGTATAAGAGAAAATGCCTGTGGTCTGCACCTATTTCCTCATAGCTCTTTGTGAACAGATTGAGTTAAGGGCATGGACTTTAATTAATGTGGTTGATAATTTTAACCACATCCCCCCAAACTTTGTTAAGTTTAGTTGACATTTTTTAGCTAGCCAGCATTTTTGTATGGATTGCATACTGTGCAGACTCACATTCACAGGTGACCTCTTCAACCTTAGTAGTGAAGCCAGAAAGCCACCTAGTCACGGCAGCTGCTCTGTCCATGCGTATCAACACAAAATGACCAGTTCAGCTTTCCTGATACGGAATTATTCAAAGACTTGAATAGTGCTGCAGCTGTGGTGTTGGTTAGCAACAGAAGCACACATAACACATCTTATGCATGTCCTCTGGAAAAGTGTTTCCCACAGAAACAAGCACTGTCACTTTGTTGTCAACATCAGTAGACGCATCAGCCTGGATGCATATCACAAGTGACTCATTGATCCTCTTGACAGTTACACCTCAGTATTCTCTGCTGTTTCATCAACTCGCCAGTTATGGCACTGGCCTAAAGAGCAGCACATGCCACCTTTTGAGTTGCAGCTTCTAAAAGTTCATGACAAACACCCTTAGCAGCCAGCAGGATCCACTCTTCTAAGAATGAACTCTCAGGGCAGACACATTGGGTGAAATGTGGCCTTCAGTAATCGCTTATGTTCTTTGTGTTCACTTCTTTTGAAAACCTCTGAAGACCTCTCTTCCAGCGTGGGGTGCTTGGTCTCCATGCGGCAGAGGAGCTTTGAAGGTTTCAAGACTTTGTTGGATCTCAGTTGCCACATGTTATACGCATTGGGCTTAGAGTATGGGAATTGCCTGGCACAGTGAAACCAGGATTTAAGCAGCACTCCTGACAGCATTCTTTCTTTCAGTTTTGTTTTTTGTTTTTCTTTTTCTTTTTCTTGTTTTTTGTTTTTTTGAGATAGGGTCTCACTGTGTAGCCCAGGGTAGCCTCAAACTCATGGTGATCCTCCTTGCCTCAGCCTCCCAAGTATTGGAATTACAATCATGGGCCACCATGCCCAGCAGCAGCTTTCTTTTTGTTGACATTTTATAGAGTCTTCTGCTGCCTGATCATCGGGTCTTTTGAAAGAAGCTCTCCAGTGCTGTTTGCTCTTTGTTCATTTTGGCCGGGGTTCGTTGCGCGTTTCCCAAGACTGGCTGAAATAGCATGCAGTGTGGGAAGGAGGTGTAGACAGAAGTGGTAAATAAGGTCATTGGCAGGCCACATGCTAACTAAAGTAGGTGTCAGGTTCTGATTTAAAGTGCCCACCAGATGCAGCTTGTCACTGGCCACTCACTGATAGGGCTTTGATCTGAGCTTACAGGCAGCTGATTGTGGTCTCTGTGCAGTCAAAGCTTTCTACCTTGTGAAAGCTTTATGTTTCTGATGTGAATCTGTGTTTGCTGCTGCTCCCTGGTGGTAGCCTCATCGCCTCAGCTCCACTTTGGATCATCTGGCCTTAGGTTCTCATAAGAAGCCACATCCTAGATTGCTGCAAGTGCAGTTCACAGTAGGGCTCATGTTCCTACAAGAATCTAATGCTCCAATGGTCTGATGCAAGGCAGAATTTAGGCAGCGACGCCAGCAATGGGGGCAGCTGGAAATACCGAGGGAGCTTGGCTTGCTTGCTTGCCTGGCACTTACCTCCTACTGTGTGTATTGCTTATTAGCCAGGGGGGGTGCCATGGTGGGAGGGGGTGAAGTGGAGTGAGGATGCTGTCATAGGGTACAGGAAACAAACCTGAGGCCTTCCAAAGAGGAATCTAAAAAGAAACCCTCCCTTTTCTGGTACTGGGATTGATGTTTCAACCTTAGCATGAGTGGGGAAGCACGTTATGGGGGTGCAGATCTATCTCTCCATAGATAGTTGCAGAGGTGAATTTTCTGTGTAGACTTGAAGAACTTTTAGGTCAAGAATGTATTTAAAGTGACCTTTTGTTTGGTGGTACTTGTTGTCCGGTGGTACCTGTTACCAAAAAAAAAAAAAGCTGAGCCTGGTGATGCACGTCCACAGTCCCAGCATTCAGGAGGCTGAGGCTAGAGGAGTGCAGTGGGGCCCAGCCTGTGCTACATAGTGGGTCCGAGGCAAGCCCTGTCTCAAACAACAACAGCATCATCATCATCAGAATTACCAAGTCACATCTCTTGGAAGGGATATTCCTTCAATCCAGGCTCCAGAGATCTATAGATTAAAATTCCAAGACACAAAAGATGACTGTAAGAATACCACAAATCACACACAGAAGACCGTGGTACAGTAAGAGCCAGGAGAAGCAAAAGACAATGACCCATGGAGACTGCAGAAAATTTGTTTTATCTTTGTAATTCCAGTAAGTTTGGTTAAATGAAGGATTGAAATAGAAACATGAATTAAGGGTCCCTGAAACATGACCAAGCAGATGGGAAATAAAAATAGAACTTGTAGTTATAAAACATTAATTGACATTAAATAAAGAGAAATTAGCCGGTCATGGTGGCACACACTTGTAATCCCAGCCCTCGAGGAGGCTCACCATGATTTCAAGGCCAGCCTGAACTACGTAACAAGACCTTGTCTATAGGTAGGTACGTAGGTAGGTAGATAGTATGTGACTTGGAAGATAATATTGAGGATATTGTGAGAATACAACAGAGACAATAAACTTATGAAAGGTTGAGACATACGAATTATAGTGACAAGTTTTAACGTAGTATCTAATTGCAGTTCCAGAAGGAAATACATATGAATGAAGGGGTAAGGCAGTGGTCAAATTAAATGACTGAGAACTTTTCAGAATTCCTGAAAGGCAATCCTCTGGTGGCGGAAATGTAGTGAGTAGCAAGGAAGATAAATAAAATAAGCCCCAGCAAATCAGAGTGAAACTGCAGCAAGCCAAAGACAGAGCAGTCATAAAATTAGCAGTTAGAGTGAAACAGTAGATTACTATAAAAATCTTTTTTGTGGGGCAGGGGCGAGTGTGGGGCTTGAACTCGGGCCCTTGTACTTGCTAGGCGAACGCTGTACCACTGAGCTAAATCCTGAACCCTGAAAATCTTTTTCTTTATTCTGACAACTGATTTCCCAGGAAGAACAGAAGCCAGAGAACACTGAAATGCTATCTTCAGTGTAGTGAGAATAAGTAGCTGTCAGCTTTGAAATGGCAGCCCAGTAAAACTTCAGGAATGGCTGTGAAATAAAGACATTTTCAGGCAAAAAGGCAACCATTTACTTTCAACAGGAGATTCTGGAGTACACAATTCATATAAAGAAAAATTAATTCTGAATGGGAAGCCTGAGGTGCTTTATAGTGACCACAAAGTATTTCATTACATATATACTAAAATTTACAATTTACCATTATTGAACATTTATATTATTTCCAAAGTTTCATTATTAACTGAAGCTTTCATTACTAACTGGATAACACATGGACATGTTTACGTGTGTATATTTTATGTAGATTTAATTCTTTTGACTAGAAACCCATATACACAGAAATACTCAAGTGAGGTTTTTTTGTTTGTTTGTTTTTTTTAAGGGAGAAGAGGTTTGTTTAGGCTTGTGGTTTTTAAGAGAAGCAGTTCACAGTCTGCTGGTTCTGAGCAGAAACAGCGTGGGAAGGCAGGCTCTGGGAGGAGGAAAGCCGCTCACCTCATGGCAGCCAGGACAAGAGAGCAGAGAGGAACTTGGGAGGGAGATGCCCCTGCAGGGGTTCTTGGGCTCTGGTTCAGTGGTAGAGTGTGCTTTGTGTGTGCAAGCCCTTCAGTTTGAGTCACAGCACTCCTTTAATTATCTCACTGGGGCCTCCAAATGATACAGGGGAAAACATATGACTCCCAACCTGCTAGATGTCAGTTACACTGAGTTCGTGTTCCCCGAAAACGAAGAATGAAGGAGGTTAAGGGTAAGAAATTTATTGAGGGAGAGAAAGAGAGCTCCTGAGAGACAGGAGGGGACCCGAGTGGGTTGCCCTCAAGCGAGTATTTTTGTGTATGTACAAAGGTACATGCTGTAAAATTTTTGTTGGTGATACTTGGGGTTGAACCCTGGGCCTTCACACTAAACTGAATTCTCCAATTCTTTTTTTGAGATAGGTTCTTGCTAAATTGCCCAGGCTGGGCATGAACTCAAAACCCTTCTGTCTCAGCCTCTCAGAGTGCTGAGATTATAATTGTGTTACATCATACCCAGCTAAAAATGTTTTCTTAAAAGGATTTACCATTTGCATTTTACTTAATCAACTATGCTAGCTTTATTTATAAATGAATGGGGTCTGGGGACTTAGCTCAGTGGTTAGAGTGCTTCCCTAGCAAGCACAAGGCCCTGAGTTCGATCCTGGCCACTTTAAAAAAAAAAAATGAGGAGAGAATATTTATAAATGAGTGTTAGGGCTGGGTGTGGTGGCACACACTATAATCCCAGCACTTGGGAAATTGAGGTAAGAGGATAACCCACAAGTTCAAGGCTAGTCTGGACTACACAGTTCAAGACCAGCCTGAACTACAAAATGAGATCCTGTCCCTAAATAAATGAATGAATGAATGAAGATTGATGTTTCTTTTGGGAGTTTGATTTATTTATGTCTTAGATAGAAATGTACCATCTCAGTTCTCTTGGATTTGAATTAGAAATATTTTCTAACAGCAACAGAAATGCCAACTGAAGTACGTGCTTCCTAAAAGAAAATATTTCTTACTTTCTAGAATGTAGTCTTTATTTTTTGAAGTACTGGAGATTGAACCCAGGGTATTTGCACTGAGCTACGTCTCCAGCCCTTTATTTTTTACTTTGAGACCTGCGTCTCACTAAGTCACTAAATTGCCAAGTCTGGGCTCAAACTTGGGATCCTTCTGCCTCATCCTCCCAGTGTGCTGAGATTACAGTGGTGTGCCACCATGCCTGGCTTAATTTTTCTGTATTTTTTCAATTTGTTAATAAATGCGTACTTGGGGCATTTAAAGAAATGTTGAATAAGAAAAAAATAATTGCAAAAAATAATTGCCTTACTTTTGTTTCATTGAAGAGAAGACTATTTCAATGTTGTTACATTCTTTTCTAGCTCTGTGTATTTTACACCAACCAGCCAACAGTATAAAAATAAATTTGTTTAAATAAAGAGGTCATTTAGAAGGGAGAAGGGCTATTCTTTTGCTTGGGAATTGTCTAACATGATCTGATCGTAAGAAGATGTCTTCTTTAACTTTTTTCCTGTCCTTTTGCCGTTTTAGGTGCAAGTGAAAGTGTAGGAAAGCACATGCTTGAAGCCTGCAACAACAACCTGGAGATGGCAGTCACTATGTTCCTGGACGGGGGCGGGATTGCTGAGGAGCCTAGCACCAGTTCCGCCAGTGTCTCCACTGTCAGACCGCACACGGAGTATGGATTGATTGTTTATTATTAGCAGCTACCTGTACCTAAATCAACTAGTTGTGTTTTTGTCAAAGTTAGGTTATTCATTTTTTGGTTTTGAAAAAAAAAAATTAAAGGTTGAAAGCCCCTGAAAAAAAAATCAGGTGGAAATTTTTGTACTTATAAACCTTAAATTCTCTAGAACACTGTCATGTCTGTTATTTAATCCTCTCCTACTTGGTCCTCGGAAGACCCCTGTGGGTCTCATATGAGTCTGGGAGGCGGGCTGGTGGGCTGGTGGCCGATGGCCCATAGGCAGGACTTATGAGTCCTGAAGCAGCCAAAACCAAAACAGACAAACAACTAGAACCACTGGAGAACCTTACAGGATGGCATTGTTACCCACATCTTACTGAGGCAATTAAGCAGCAGCTATGGAAGGCCACTAAAATGTGTATTTCCTGATTGTAGATTTTCCTACTTTGTTTCAGGAAAGTGAGTAACTATACATAATTTTTTTTTTTTTGCCATACATAATTTTTGAATAATAATTCTAGGATAGGGTTGTAGCTCAGTGGTAGTGTGCTTTACTTGCTTGGGAACCTGGGTTTAATCTTCAACACTTAAAAAGAATTAAATTTTAAAAAGAGAAAAAGAATCCTGGTCCCTTTTACCTTAAGTAATTAGAATCATCCTTACCTTATGGAACTGTAATATATAGAGAATAGCAGTAATGAAGAGATTTGGTATTTTGCCCTTTTATTATTAAAGGTATACTTGGGCCATTTAAAGAAATGGCAGATAAATTGTTTTAGTATAAAAGTAGACTATTTAAATACCAGTGAGGTTTTAAGTAAGCACCCGTTGGGCAAGATTCCAAGACTTTTTTTTGTTGTTGTTGTTGCTGGGGATCAAACTTGCAAGGAAAGCGCTAACCGTTGAGCTAAGTCCCCAGCCCGAAATTCCAAGACTTTAGAAAATCTTAGACATGAATCTTGCTCAAAGGGAAACCATTGATTTTTTTTTTTGCAGGGGGTACCGGGGATCAAACTCAAGGCCTTGCACTTGTTAGGCAAGTGCTCTACCACTCAGCTTAATTCCCACCCCCAAGCCACTGATTGTGGGGGTGTGGGGGGGATTGAACTCAGAGCCTCACACTTGCTAGGCAAGCATTCCCAAGGCATTGATTTTTGAAACAAAATATTTAAAATGTCTTCAAGTAAGATTTTAATACTCTTAGCTTTTTATAACTCATTGTTTATAACATGAGAGATTAAACAAAAGGAATCCTTTTAAGTGGGAATAGGTGCTAGGAAAACTGGCTATACACATGCAGAAGATTGAATCTAGACCCGTATCTCTCACATACTAAAGTAAAAATCAAAATAGATCAAAGACCTAGATACTAAAACAATATGCTGGAAGATAAAATAGGCAAAACTCGAGGTATGTGGTGGCACACACCTGTAATCCCAGCGCTTGGAAGGCTGAGGCAGGAGGATCGCCTGGGAGTTCAAGACCAGCCTTAACTGCACAGCAAGACCCTGTCTCAAAAAAAAAAAAAAAAAACAGACCAAACTCTCAAAAGATATGGTTGTAGGCGAGGACTTTCTGAACAGAACTCAAGTTGTATAAGAAATAACATCAAGAATTAGCAAGTGGGATCATATCAAATTAAAAAGCTTCAGTATAGCAAAAGAAACAACCAACAGAGTCAAGCAACAACCTATAGAGTGGGAAACAAATTTTGTCAGATATACCTCAGGCAGAGGACTAACATACAGAATAAATAAAGAACTCAAAAATATTAGGCTCTTACTAGACTTCAATGACCACCATCACCTGAGAACCATCAACCAGCTCTGGGGGCCAGTAGGCCCCCGGCCCTGGCCTCACATGTCTATTGAGCGCTCAACATTAGTAAATCATGCAACCAAAGAATTACATTTTAATTAAATTGAAATAAAAATATTAGGCCCTTAAAAATAAAAGACCCAGTCACACTTATGAGAAATACAAATGGCCAACAAATACATGAAAATGTGTTGAATGCAAATAAAAATAACACTGAGATCGCATCTTACCCCAGAAAGAGTGGCCATTATCAAGAAATCAAATAATAACAAATGTTTGTGAGGTTGTAGGGAAAAGGAGCACTTCTACATTGTTGGTGGGAATGCAAACTACTATAACCTGTCACCATGGTTGTATGGACATTCCTCAAAAAACAAAAAATAGAAATTCCATTTGACCCAGCTATTCCCCTTGTATTCCAAAGCGATAAAGACATCATATTACAATGATACACAAGTACTTGTGTTTGTATATAACAGCATAATTCATAATAGCTAAATCTTGGAAGTGGCATCTATGTCCGTCAACAGATGAATGGATAGAGAAAGAGAAAGTGTAGGAGGGGCTGGGGATTTAGCTCAGTGGTTAGAGTGCTTCCCTAGCAAGCTCGAGGCCCTGAGTTTGATTCCCAGCACCAAAAAAAAAGTATAGTACAGTATAAATATACAATGGAGTACTACTTTGCCATAAAAAAGGATAAATTTGAGTCATTTGGAGGAAAATGGATGCACCTTGAGCCTATAATTTAGAGTGAAATAAATCAGACACACAAGTTTAAAATACCATGTAGTTTCTCTTATATGAGAAACCTAAAGTAGAAATAAAGAGCTAAATGAAAGATAGAAAATAGATAGATCAAGAGATGGAAGGAGGGAAAGGAGAAGAAAAATTTAGATGTGTTATGTATATATTACCAACTCCCTGTAAAGAATGAAACATGAACTAGTAAAAATAGTTTTTAAAAAAGGACTAGACAGGGCTGGGGATTTAGCTCAGTAGTTAGAGTGCTTGCCTTCCAAGCACAAGGCCCTGAGTTTGATCCCCAGCACCAAAAAAAAAAAAAAAAAGACAAAAGGCCAGGATTTTTTACTAAATTATAGATAAATTTAAAAGCCATAGTACATTCAGGTATAATCGCCTTTCTCGTTGAGCTAGTTCCAGATCAATAAGTATTGTTTCCATGTGAAGTGTGGACTTTAGCAGTCATTACAAATAACTTCCAGCTTTGTCTTGTTAATGTTGGCCGTTGTATTTCAGTTGTGATATCCCGTTCTCCAACATGGCTCAGGATTTTAATGGAAATCGGTATGAAAAGATGGTTTAGTTTATAGAAACTTGAACAGTAGGTATTTACAGTTGATTCGGGGAACACATGCTTCCTCATTGTACAGAACAGTTTTGGGGGTTGGGGGTGCAGTGCAGGGGTTGGAATTCAGGGTTTCATCCTCACAAGGCAAGCATTCTGGTGCCAAGCTATTTCCCTAGCCCATGTGTTTTTGTTGTTTGTTTCTATTTTTTGGTGGTGCTGGGGATTAAGCCCAGAGCCTTACGCATGCTAGGCAAGTGCTCTGCCACAGAACTATATAGCTATTCCCTTTTTCTTTTCCTTTTTTGGGTGCTGGGGATCAAACTCAGGACCTCAGCTTGCTCAACTAGTGCCCTACCACTAAGCTGAACCCTCCCCCACTTTCTTTTTTGAAATTTTGGGACAGGGTCTGTTAAATTATCTGGGCTGGCCTCAAATTTGTAATCCTCCTGCCTTAGCTACCCAAGTATCTGGAATCACAGGCATGCACTACTGTACCCGACTGGCCTGTTTCTTTTTGATGAAAAGATTAACAAAGTGTTTTTGTATTGATGTCTGTTCCTTCAGATTATGGAGATCCTGAGTGTGAGTAGTGAGTGATGTCCAGGAGAACACGTCCTTAAACATAACTTGAATTGTTCTTTATCCTCCAGTCATTTGGCATATGTAGATGTCTTTGACTGTGGTTCTTTGATGGGGATAAGGACTGGAGATGTGTTTCAGCAGAGCATGTGTGAGGCCCTGGGTTTGGTCCCCATTGCTGCAAACAACGACATTCTGATACTGAATGTTAGTGACTTGACAAATGAGTATTCACGGTTTGTTTCATAAAGTACCTTTTGGAGTTCCAGCTCTTAGACATCCAAATCAAAGCCTTAATCTCATTCATTAGTATGGTGTTAGAAACACTTGAATGAAAGTTAAAGTAGGCCTATCTTAATATGTATTTGCATGGAATTTATATGCTTATAATAATTGTACATTACTATTATTTTTCATGAACATTATTCAGCAGAGTTTACTATTTGGTTATAAGTATAAACAGTTTTAAAAGCACACACCATTTTTAAAAGCCTTTTGGTAGCGACATGCTGTGGAATGAACTGAGGGCTCCATGCGGGCTGGGCAGCGAGTGTACTGTCACAGTCGTGACTCAGGCTCTTTTACAAAATAGCTAAAGAAATACTTTTTAACTGACAAAATGGACTATCCTAATATATGCTGCGAAGTAAACTTTGTAAGGAATACACTTTAGGAAGACATATTATTATCTTTTCTATTCTGTATATTAGGATCTGTGTCATAAATATTATACCTGTTAGCCTCCTTCATAACTAGCATAAAATTTACTATTTAAGTGCACTTTAATATAGCTTTGTGATTTAATTATGCTTTTTTTTAATTAACCATTTGAGCTACTTATGCTATGTATTTTTTTCTTGTTAATCTCTGTTGGAAACTAATACTGTATTTACTCATTTATCATGATTACTATGGTTCCTAAAAAGTCGCTAAGTCTGGGGTTCATTTTACTTGTTAATTTGAATACATTCACAATAATTATAGAAAGAAAACAGATACTGTACTAGAAAATAATTTTCTTTTGTGTTTCCCACTTTTTTAATAGAGAAGAAGTTCGTGCCCCAATTCCTCAAAAGCAAGAAATATTGGTGGAACCAGAACCTTTGTTTGGTGGTAAGTTCACCATTTTCCATGTTTGACTTGTTGTCTTCAGGGTTTTAATGAAATGATGGCAAAATCTAAAGGCTTGCTCAGAGATGGAAATGTCAAGTGGAGTCAGTTCTTTTCTGTATGTTTATGTAGCCCTCAGGAAGGCTATGTAACTGGTTCATAAGGAGTGAAACAGATTAAATAATTGATAGTGTTGCAGAAGGCCAAAAGGAGGAAAGTTAGCAAAAAGAGCTACTGCCTTGTAATAGAAAAAAAATCCGTCAGTAGGTAAGACTTTCTTAGCTTGGTGTGGTGGTGTATACCTTTAATCCCAGCACTTGGGAGGCTGAGGCAGGAAGATCACTGTGAGTTCAAGGCCAGGCCAGTCTGAACTACACAGTGAGACCCTGTCTCAAAACATACCCTTTTTTTTTTTTTTTTTTTTGGTGCCAGGGATCAAACTCAGGGCCTTGCACTTGCTAGGCAAGCACTCTACCACTGAGCTAAATCTCCAGCCCCTCTGAATACCCATTTTATTGCCATATCCTTAGTTTTAATATGCCTTCTTTTTTATTTGGAAGCGCTATTCCTGTTTTGAACCAAGGTAAAAATAAAGCCCTAGTCCACACAAAAAATTGTGATAGCAGTCTAGGTGTGTAGAGAAGATGGTAGCGGTTGGAACCTTTAATCAGTTTTAAAGAAAATTAATAGTTTAATCATACTTATTTCCCCTTTGTGAGCCCAATATTTTAGGTACTAGTGAATTTATTAGAAGTTGGAGTTTTAATCTGGTTGGGCAGCCAGAGAAATGTGTATTGTATGTATTGAGAACAGTATGGTAGCGAAATAGTCCATTTGAAAGTTGAGAACAGAGACCTATATAAGCTTTCGTAGGATAACTAGGATAGAGGAGAAATAAGTTGTAAGAGAAGGATAAAAAAAATTAAATAAACACACATTTTTTCCTTCCCCTTTTGCGTTACTGAAAATTGAACCCAGGGCATTGTCATGCTGAGTGAGTATTGTACCACTGAGTTACATCCAGCTCTTTTATTTAAAATTTTATTTTGGGACAAATTCTCCCTAAGTTACTCAGCCTCAAACTTGCAATTCTCCTTCCTCAGCCTCTCTGAATAGCTGATTGTAGGTGTGTGCTTCTATGCCTGGCTACACCTGTATCTTTTTGATTTGGAAAAGCACCTTAGTTGAGTTTTTATAATATTGACCTTTAACTTGGCAGCTTTGGAGTTTCTGTAGAAGAAATAAAAGAATATTCAGTTGTCCTATGGTTTCTGTAGGGGATGGGATTTGGTATCATGTTCCCCATACCACCTCCTCTTGTGAATACCAAACACCAATTATTTTCAAGTCTCATATAAGATGATTTAGGATCCAGATTTGGTGGCACACACTTGTAATCCCAGCACTCAGGAGGCTGAGGTGGGAGAATCTTGAGTTCAAGATGAGTCTGGACTACATAGTGAGACACTCTCAAAAAAACCAGTAAAAATGACTTACTGTTTGTATATAATCTGTGCGCATTCCCATGTATTTCACATCATTTCTAGATTACTTTTAATACTCAATACAAATGCTTTGTAAATCATTATATTCAGGGTATGACAAGGCAAAGAGTTGCTCTAATAATTTTCCACCTGTGGTTGATCCGTAAACAGGAAACCTGGCGATATGAGGGGTTAGAGGAGGTGACTGTCTAGATTCAGAAATGAATAAAGGAAAGGGGAAGTAATAAGCCTGAATACTATACCATGATAATCCTTTCTGGGCTCTTCAAGTTAGCCAGCCGTTGTGCTGTTAATATAACAGATGAAATAAAATGTTGTTCATATTTCTTCACATAAATGCTATGAATAGATTTTGGAGCTGAAGAGTAATGCTCTTGGAAGCTTTATCTTTTCTTCATTGTGAGGGATAAGGGAGGATCTTTGAGTGAGTATGACTGTAGGAAATGAATTCTTTGCTATCTTCCTGTTAAAACAGAGGCAACCAGGTTCCTTTTAAAATGTAACTTTTCTTATTTTTGCCTCTAGATTGACGTATAGTAACAGGTAGATGATGTTGTGCAGTTAGGAAGGCAGTCTTTACCTTCATTTAGACCTTATTAAAACTTAAGAAGAGTCTTCGGAGAAGTGTTTTCTTCTTAGGACAATACTGATTGATTGATTGTGTGGTTTTTAATTTTTTTGTTTGTTTTGAGACTGTCGTGCTATGTAGTTCAGGCTGGACTTAAACTCACTATATAGCTCAGGCTGGCCTTGAACTCTGGGAGATCATCCTGCCTCAGCCTCCCAAGTACAGGAATTACAGGCATGTGCCCCTGCACCTGGCCAGAACAATACATACATACATATGTGTGTGTTTGTATATATATATATGTGTGTGTGTGTGTATGTATATATATATGTATGTATCTATATATGTATATATATTATATATATATATATATTTTTTTTTTTTTTTTTGGTGCTGGGGGTCGAACTCAGGGCTTTTTGTGCTTGCAAGGCAGGCACTCTAACCACTGAGCTAAATCCCCAGCCCTGGCCAGAACAACATTGATTGAAAGCACAGTTCTCAAAGTGTGACCTGGGAGTCACTGATACCCTTTCAGGGGTTCTTCAAGGTCAGTACTATTTCCATAATCATACTGAGAAGTTACTTGCCTTTTTCACTATAGTATTGAGGGAGGCACTGGAGATTGAACCCAGGGCCTTTGCACTGAGCTGTGTACCTAGCCCCTTTTTTACTGTTGAGACAAGCTCTTGTTAAATTACTGAGTTGCTGGACTGGGCAAACTTGCAGTCTTCGTGTCTCAGCCTCTCGGAATGCTGTGATTACGGGTGTGAGCCACCACACCTGGCTACCACAGTTACATTTGAACTGATGATTCGGAAGCAGTGGTGTTTCAGTGCCAGCATTTTAGGGGAACCAAGGTAGTGGCACCAGACTGTACCACTAGTCATTAAATTCTTCACTACCACATATGCATGGTTTATTAAAGGAAATTAAAAAGGCAGCTTTCTTTAATGTTTTTTGTTTCGATTTATTTGAGTTTGTTTTGTTGTTTTTGACGGGGTCTCTCTATGTAGTTCATGCTGGCCTTGGACTCTGGCCTGTGTATACTAGGCGTGTGCTCTCCCGATGAGCTACACTCAAGCCTTGAGGTTCCCTCTGAATCTTTTGAGCATTTTGTTTGCTTGTGGTCTGTGATTTACCAGAGCAGGCGGTCACCTCAGGATCAGGCAGGAGTAAGGTCGGAGGTATGGCCTGAAAAGAGGTTCTTGGTTAGACTTGGAATAAGTGAGGGAAGAAACAAATTTTAATGGGTTATGGGCCTATGGAATGGAAAGAACTAGGTTCAAGGCTAGCAACGTGAGGAGCTAGTGAGAGTGCCAGGGAGATCAGGCACCCACTATACAAGGGAAGACAATATGAAATAATGTGGAATAATATTACAATTTTTTAAGGCAGCTATTCTTGTCTTATTCTAAAAATATCCTTGTTAGTTGTTAAGGTTAAAAACTACCATGTAACTAGTTGTCTTAGTTACTGTTCTTATTGCTGAGATGAAATACCCAATACCCAAAGTTAAAGGAGGAAAGGTTTGTTTTGGCTCACAGTTTGTAGAGGTTTCAGTCCAAAGTTGGCTGGCTCCAAGGCAGGGCAGCATCGCAGAGAAGAAACAGTCCATGGTAGATAGGGCAGGTAGAAGGTAGCAAAACTGAAGTAGTGAAGCAGCAGCAGCAACCTCTCTTCCAGGCTGTCTGCCCTTTGGGTGGTGCCACTCACATGCATAGTGGGCCTTTATCCACACCCAGAACTGTGCCACACCAATCAGCGGACTAATTTAGTAACCACACACCCTTCATCCCAGCATCACACAACCTAGATCCAGCCACCTCTGAAAAGCCTCATCTGTGACCTCATGAGGGGACGTCTAGACACAAACCGTAACACTGGTTTTAAAAAAGCCTTATTGAGCTAGGGATGGTGGTGCACGCCTGTGATTCCAGCACTCTGGGAAGATAAGCGAGAGGGTCATAGACCCAAATCCAGCCCAGGCAGTTTTGTGATTTGAAGGGCTGGGGGCCTGGGGATGTGGCTTTGGGTTTAATGCCCAGCACTCCTAAAAAAAAAAATTAAGAGGCTATAGTATACTAGCTAGAAATGATTACAAATACAGCACTGTATAGTTCCAAGGTTTATAAAAATAACATTTTTCAATTTTTAATAAAACCCCCTACTGTTTTTCAGTCTTTTAAATTTTGTAATGTAAGACACTAAGTTGGCCGGGCTGGGCTGGAACTTGCCATGTTCCTGTTGCAGTCTCCCAGAGTGCTGGATTTGCAGAAAAGTACCACCCTGCCCAGCTTCCTCAGTTATTTTTAATTAGGAAGAAAGGAAAAAAGAGGGAAGGAAGAAAGAAGGAAGGTAAAGAAGGAGAAGGAAGAAAGGCAAGAAAAAAGGAAGTTATTCGAATGTTTAAAAAATCAATTTCAATGTAAGAATTCACTAAAAAACAGAAGAGCTCATGGGCTGGAGATTTAGCTCAGCGGTTAGAGTGCTTGCCTTGCAAGCATAAGGCCCTGAGTTCGAGCCCTAGCTCCAAAAAAAAGAGCTCACTATAAAACTAAAACAGGACAAAAAAAAGAAAACATGAGTTTTAACCACTTTTTCCAGATATAATATTGTGATTCTTTATTACAAATATTGCTATGACACATGGATGATATATTGTACAAATACATTTTCAACAAAAACAAAGGTTTTGTTTGTTTTTGTTTTCTTGTTTTTTTTTGGTGCCGGGGATCAAATTTATGCTTGCGAGGGCCTTATGTTTGCAAGGCAAGCACTGTAATCACTGAGCTAAATCCCTAGCCTGAAAGATGAAGTCTTTAACATGTGGTTCTGCATTTTTTATTCTTTTGTTTTACATTTTACTTAGTTGTTCTCTGATAGAAATCATTACCCTGTGCAGTGACAAGCAGTGTTGTCCATCTGCATTTCTTTTTGGTTTAAGAACATTTTCATACAGGAAGATGAGATTTTGATTGTGGCATTCTAGATTTTATCTGTAAAATACTGAGATTGAGATTGTTTTGTTTTGTTTTGTCTTTTTGAGGTAAGGTCTCTCTGTGTAGTTCAGGCCAACCTTGAACTCACTGTCTGGCCCAGGCTGGCCTTGAACTCACAGCGATCTTCCTGCGTCAGCCTCCCGAGTGCTGGGATTACAGGCGTGCACCACGATGCCCGGCCTTTTTTGGTTTTTTGAGATAGGGTCTTGCTGTGTAGTTCAGGCTGGCCTTGACCTCACTGTGCAGTCCAGGCTGGCCTGAAACTCATGGTGATTCTCCTGCCTCAGCTTCCCGAGTACTGGGATCACAGGTATGCAACACCACACCTGGCTAAGATTGTGTGTTTTACACCATATAAATGTAGCAGAAGACCTTGGTTCTGTTCACTTTTCTGTCACTAAGCTAATTGTGTAATTGTGCATATGCTTTTTTCTTCCAAAACTCAAGGTGTTTCTGATGTTTGTACTCAGTGAGTGAGTGAGCTTCTACTCACTAAGACATGGTCTTTAAATCTCAGGGTTTTGAACTTACTCACGTTTCTACCAAGGATGATCAGATCCTTAGTCTATCTTGGTTTTTTTTTTTTTCCTTAGTCTAACTCGAATTTGATATTTGAAATGTGAGTCTTATTTTATCCCCCACCTTGAGTCATTCTACAAGTCTTTCTTCCTAATACCACCACTTGGATTCTTTTTGTCTTGGTCAAATCTCTTAACTGGGCTCTAATTTTCTTACTTGTAAAACAAGATGGTTGTGCTAAAGTTCATTGGGTAAATTATGTATGAATGGCTTCAAACTGTTAAAAAAAAAAATCTGTTAAAAAAAAATGTTTTCCTGGGCTGGGGATTTAGCTCAGTGATTAGAGTGCTTGCCTGGCAAGCACAAGGGCCTGAGTTCGATCCCCGGCACCGGGAAAAAAAAAAAAAAATGTTTTCTTAGCACTGGCACAGTTTGAATCTATGGGCATCTCCCATCCTCCCACCCTCCCCAACCCTGAGGATTGAACTCAGGGCCCAGGCCACCTCAAACATGCATTTTTCCTGCCTCAGCCTCCTGACTGTTGGGATTATAGGCCCCTGCCACCACGTTCAGCTCTGTCGAAGTGCTTTAAAGGAAGAAATACTTTATAGATAAAGTTTTTAGATTTGTTTCAAAATCAGTGTTTAAATTTTTAAATCAATTCTCTTTTTTCCTCTACAGCTCCTAAAAGACGACGGCCTGCACGTTCAATATTTGACGGTTTCCGAGATTTTCAAACTGAAACTAGTAGGTATCTGTGGACCATTATGATCTCCCTTCCCCTCCCTCCCTGATAAAAAGGGAAAGATGATTAATAATACTTTGAAGAGTCACTTTATTTAAAAAGTGAAATTGAGAATTCAGTGTATGTATGATTACTTCCTCCAGAGCCAAACTGTTCCAAATTCTAGCCTGTTTGGTTCTAAAGAAATGAGAATGGAGCTGGAGATAATGTGAGAAACCTGGTGATTTATCACTGTGATCAGCTTCTGAATGACTGCCACTTAAAACAAACTAGTCTCCCCCAGGATCCTGTCTGTCAATGGAAGGAGTGACAGTAATGAAAAGCGTTCTAGATTGAGACTGAAGCAAAAGCCCCATAGCCCAAAGCAGCCACTATTGACCAAAATCCTAAAGGAAAAAAATATTTAAAAGTTACCAAAAAATTCTTAGGAAACATAAAAATAAATGTAACATGTGGGGTACCGATTGGGGTGCTGAACAGACTTGGGGTACCTGGACCCCAAAATCTGGGTGCCCCTTACTGCAATATTGGGGTGCCCACACCCCACACTAAGTCTAACCCAATCCCATGCCCTGACTGGCACCAACAAGCAGACTCAGGGTACCCAGACCCCAATACTGGGATACCCCAGGCCTCAATATTGGGGTGCATTTTTTGTAAAGTAACTTAGGAGAATCTTAGCTTTTTCCTTTTAGAGGATTTAGTACTGAATTATCAATGGAATCCTAAAGAAAGGCAGTTCATTTTTTTTTTTTTTTTTTTTTTTTCTTTTTGGTGCCAGGGATAAAACTGAGGGCCTTGTGCTTGCTAGGCCAGCTCTCTAACCACTGAGTTAAGTCCCCAACCCCAGGACAGTTCACATTTTTACAGAATGTATGATAAACTCTTGGACTGTGCTTGATTTTGTAATTGATTTATAGTGATCTCATCAAGGTGCAGATAGGTCTTGTAACTTTGCAGAGAGTAAAGGGGACCCTGAAATGACTACGGTCACTAAGGGATCTGTGCCCTTCCAGTGGGAGGTGACAGAAGCACTTACTATCCCTACAACTAGAATCTTTTCTTTTCTCTCTTGTTTGCTGTGTAGCATAGGCTGACTTCAAAACTGAGGTCCTCCCCTATATCAGCCTCCAGAATGCTGGGATTACAGCATGGCTATGTATTTATTAATTGGATTTATTCCAGGAATGTAAAAATAATTTTACAGTAAAAAACCACAATGTTTAGCCCTACTGCTAGAATCTTTAAAGATTGAGAATGTAGTTAGAAACAACAGACAAATTGAGATAACTTTCAGAAGTATATAAATGAGGCTGAAAGTTTTCATGTATGCTGAAATTAGTTTTTGAGTATGTGAGGGAAATTATTTGATTAGACGAGTCTGTTTTTTTTCAATTGTATGAGGTATCAACCAAGGGCCTTGCTGATGCTAAGGAAGTACTTAACCACTGACTATACGCCCAGTCATAATTGAATTAATTTTCTGCTTTTATCCTTTGGGCAAGGGAGTACTATCAAGTCTTCAAACTCCTTCCTCACCACCCTCCCTTTTTTTTTTCAGTCAGCATTAGAGCTTTGTATTTGCATTTGAGGTGAAGCACATTGTTTAGTAATTCTTCCAATTGATGTAATTTTTTTTTTAACCCAATTCATGGTTTCTTTTATTTTATGACTAATTGAAATTTTGTCATTAATTTTTATTGCAGTTCGGCAAGAGCAGGAACTAAGAAATGGTGGAGCGATAGATAAGAAACTAACTACACTCGCAGATCTGTTCCGGCCACCCATTGACTTGATGCATAAAGGCAGCTTTGAAACAGTAAGTTGTTGGAGAATCTGTGCCTTATCTGTGAATCCTTTTCTATCCCTGAAGACCGAAAAAAAGTTTTTCATTATATTTGAAATTGGCACTTTCTACATGATGTAACTAAAGTTTACATTGATTTACATTTCTACCTGCAATCTATAATTGTATTTCTAACAGTAATGGATAGAATTGCTTGTTTGATGAAATCCTTTGATTAGCCTTATGTGGTATCACTTTAGAATGTTTGCCATTGATAACTTTTTAAAAATCTTACTTTTTGAAGTTTGTATATTGTTTTAGTCATTTTCCTCATAGCTGGGACTCAAAACAAGACACAAACAGTTTAAAGGAAGAGGGGTTTATTCTGGCTCATGTTTCAGTCCATAGTCCTGGCTCCATGCAGGACAGCATGACAGAGGAACCTGGTGTCGGGGAAGCAGAGCCACGGGAGGACCCAGGGAGGGATCTTACCCTTCCAGGTCATGACCACAGTGACTCCCTCCACCAGCCAGAGCCCACCTCCTCACAGCAAGTCAGCTATAAGCCCCCATAATCAGTCACTGTCTAGACACAGGAAGCTTGTGGGGGCCATTATAGGACTAAACCATCCCGTGGATCTGTGACTGCTACTGCAAGTGGGAGTTTTTAACCATTTATGAATTGTTCATAGGTGTCTTTTACCTACACAGTTGTTCTGCCTTCCCTGCACTTTCACTTCCCCATGTTTTAATTTACCTGAGGTCCAAAAATATTAGTTGGAAAATTCTGGAAATAGTTCACGTGCACTGTTGAGCAGTTGTGCCACGCAGGGCAGTGTCTTCACATGGTGACGCCAGCTGCCCCCCAGTAACGCAGTGCCATGTTGGCTGTCAGGTGGACTCTTGCTTGTGCCTGTGTTGAAGCAACTGTTATTTCATTTAATAGTGGCCCGAAAGCCTGACAGTAGTGATGCAGGTGGAGAGGCCATCAAGTGTTTGGTTTAAGTAAAAGTAAAGTAAAAGTAAAAGTTCTCAACAGGATAGCAAAAAAAAAAACCAAACAAAAAACTGTATGCTGGGGTTGCTAAGATCTGTGGTGAGAATGAATCATCTATTCATGAAGTTGTGAAGAAGGACAGAGAAATTTCTTGTCTGGGCATGGTGTTGCCTGTGATCCTAGCATTTTGGGAGGTTTGGGCAGAAAGATCACAAGTTTGAGTCTAGCCTGGGTGATTTAGTGAGACCCTGCTGCAAAACAAGATAAATAAATAAAAAGGGCTGGGAGTGTAGTCAGTGCTACATCCTGGGTTCAGTTCCTGGTACTGAAAAAAAAAATCTGTGCTAGTTTTGTTGTTGTGCTTCATACTGTAAAGATTATTGCCACAGAGTGTTAAGTGCTTAGTTAAGTTAGAAAAGAAATTTGTATTTGTGTAAGTACAGAAAAAAAACAGTATATGAATGGTTTGGTGTTATTTGCAATGTCAGGCATCCATTGGCAGTCTTGAACATATTCTCTGTCAATAAGGGAAACTTTTTGTGGGGATCCTAGTGTGTTTGGGGGAAAAAAAAGAAATCCTTTGAAGTTGTGAAATACATTCTCACTTGGTTCTTGATTTTTATTTGTTTTTTTGAGACAGGGTCTCTGTATGTAGTTCTGGCTGGCCTTGAACTCACAGCAATCCTCCTGCTGCAGCTGTGAGTGCTGGGAATAAGGCATGTGCCACCATGCCTGGCTTGTCTTGGTTTTATCTTGGTTAGCCCCAAAGAAAAACTTTGCAGAGCAGGTTTAATTGTTTGTTAACTTGTAAGCTTAATGAGAGCAAAGGGAATACATTGCTTTTTATTTTGGTAATCCTTGAGCCATAGTTACTGGCATTTAATAGAAGTACAACATTTGTTAAATGAATTTAGTAAGAATTTTAGATATTCTTTGGAGGTGTTCAAAGAACTTGCTTTTGTGTGTTGACACGTATGTTGCTTTTGTGTTAGCATGCTAGTGCTCTTTTAAATTGGAATATTTCTACAAAAATATTACTTAAATTACTTAAATCCACAGAAACTAAATTTTAGATTTTATCTGTAAGTATAGAGTGGACCAAAGAATAACTAAAAATTATGTTTATCAACTATTTATTTGAAGCCTTTTTTTTTTTTTTTTGGTGCTGAGAATTGAACTTAGGGCCTTGTGCTTGCTAGGCAAGCACTCTAAACACTGAGCTAAATCCCCAACCCTACTTATTTGAAAATGAATTCTGATTTTTAAAAAAATTTTCCTTTGACATACACTAGCAGAAAATATTTGGGATAAGGAATTAATCTGTAAACCTGCTCTTTGACTTTAGTTTTCTGAATTGTAAAACCTGTTTGGCTGTGTGTAACAGAAAACTCAAACATTGGTGATTTGACCGAACAAGGGTTTATTTTTGCTGTGTAATAAGTGTAGAGTTGTTGAAGGACATCTTGGCTTCATCTGCTGGCACAAAGATGTCATATTACAATATTGTCTCCTCAGTTTTTCCGTCTTTCTCCTATGGTCTTACATGGAAGCTGCCAGTCCTGTCTAGTGTTCTGGTTGTAACACAGACAAAAGGATGTGGGTTTCTCTGGCATGTTTTCTGTTTTTAACTTCTGAGTTGCCCTAGGGTTAATGCAGTAACTCTTAAACTTGATTTAATTTGGTCACTTCGGATAGTAAAAAGCAGCTGGTCTTTGTTCATTGAGAAAAAAATGTGATTTCTTTTGCATTGTCTTGTGAATGTTAAATTGCATCACCTTTTTTCTTTATATTTCATGATCTATATTGTTTGTAACAATCTAATGTGTTTTGACCATTAATACTAATAAGTGTAACCATCTGTAAGTCTTTACATGATATGAACACTCCCAGAAAAAGTAGACATTTCATTAGAATTGATGGTATATCTTTTAATTTTATAGAAATTAGGAAAGTAATATGCAAAGTGAAGTCATTGAAGTTTAGAGAGGTGGATGTTAAAAATTGGAAGGACACTCTACCTGCTTGTGAAAGACCTAGGTATTTAGTCCCCATGTTAGACATAAATTTGAGCCCCAGTTTAACATGTTTAGAAACTTGTGTAGCTAGAGATGGGTCATGTTCAGGGGTTTTTGCTGGCTCGTGCTAACCAAAGGAAAGATTTGGTCATTCAGTAGATGTCTGTTGAGGCCTTCTGTTGCAAGATCTTGTTCTAGATGTTGGTATTGTGAGTACTGTTGGATTGCATGTGAGATAGACCAGAAAAAGAACAGTAGCTTAAATAAGATGGAAGTCTAGGCTGTGGGATGATCCGCCCCACGTAGTTATTAGAGGTGAGGGCCTGTTTCTGTCCTGTTCTGTCCTGCCTGGGTCTTGCTTATCTTTGTCCATGATCTAAGATGGCTAGCCAGTGTGGGGGAGGAGGGGCCAAGCAAGGTAGACCTTTTCCCAGTAAGTTGCGCCCAATACTTTTGTTTGCATCACATCTGCTAGGATGTGGCAGCATGTGGATCCTAAGATATCCAGATGCTTAGATAAAATTGCAGATTCTCAGAAGGAGAGAGTGCTGCTGTTCTGTTTCTTACAGGCTAATTGAAAGCAAGGTTAAGTTTATAGGTTTCACTTAACATTTGTGGTGGTGAGGAGAGGGGATTTTTTTAGATAGAAAGATCAGGGAAGACTTCTGAAAGAATGAGATTTGAGTAGAAACCCGGGTGAAGTGAGTGGGAAAGCACAGAAGAAAAACAGATAAAGCGGTGATGTGAAGGCCGTGATGTTGGGACGAGCCAGGTACTTTTTTATGCTACCGAAGTGGGCAAAGTCCGATAAATGTCTGACCTGGGCAGAGGACTATTTCTCAGGTTTTCTTCTTTCCCAGCCAGCCTATAAGAGTATTTAGTTGAAAATGTGAAGCACCTATTCAATAAATAAATATATCAGTTCTGCTGAAAGTTTTATACAGTCGTCCTTCTGGATATGCAGAGGACAGATTCTATGACTGCCCTCTCTTTAATGCCAACATCCTTGGATGCTCATCCTGATGTAAAATGATGTAGCATTTCTATAAAATATGCACTATCCTCCTGTATGCCTGAAATCATTTAGCGATTACTTGCAATACCTAATACAATGTAAATGCTATACTATGCGGTATTATTCAGAAAATAATGACAAGGAAAGGTGTACTTACATGTTGGATACAGAAGTGACAGCCGTAGGCCTAACTGCATGGTCTGTGGATGAGATAGAGGTGATTGGCACTCCGGCAGCAGGTGCTGGAGAGACCAAGGCCCTGTGGAAGGGTGGGCTGTGCTGTGTATCGCTGTGTTAGTTGTAGGGTCAGTGTAGGAACCAGTATGTGGCAGATCCAAATTTTGCTTTTGGGAACATCCTGGAATGTTTTTTCTGTGTATTTTCTATTTGAGGTTGGTTGAATCTGAGAATGCAGAGGCCTGTCTACAGAGCTTACATTTAGTTTTGTTTATATTTACTAAAACATTTTTTCTCTAATTCTTATTTTATTTTTCATGTTTTCCTGATCTACTTGGTTCTGGGGGTAAGATGTTTATCTCCCTACCGTTTTGCCTTTGGTTTTCCTATTACAGCTTTGAATGTTGGTCCAGAACAACCTAACACAGTGGTGGCAAACCTATAGCGTGAGTGCTGCAGCAGGGTCTTTGTAGTTATTGAACGCTCTAAAAGGTTTGCTATCACAGAACAGAGTCCAACAGAGAAAAACTGCTTCTTCGTCCCATACCTGCTCCCACCTGCAGTTCTTGGTTCACATAGTTGGCATACTTCATTAGGTTGTGTAAGACTCTCTTGTTTCTTTTTTAATTGTATAGATAGATGTGCAACATACTGGGGTTTTTTTTTTTCAACATGATGTTTTGATACACATAGTGAGATGATTACCACACCCAAGCAATTTAACCTACCACTTTACCCTCACTCCTGTGCTGAGAACATCTAAAAATGTACTCTCAGCAAGTAATCAGTATTTAGCTATAGTTCTCAGGCTATACATTAGATCTCTAAACTCACTCAAGACTGTCTTTTGTTCCTTCCAAATACTGTTAGGTTGTCTGAAAATCGTGCCATCTTTGGACTCTGCTAGTGGTAATTTGTCACCAGTATCTCCAATGTGGATAGCACCATCTCCAAATTTCTTTTGGTGTAAAGTTCCTCCCCAGTATAAGCTTCATCGAGGCATGAATTTTTGTTTCTGTAACTAAACATGGTAGGTGCTTAGTAATTATTTGTTGAATGAGTAAATCTGAATTAATGAAAGCCTGAATCTCAAATATTTAGAAACAGTGGACATAATTCTCCATCATTTAAAACTCTGAACTTCTTTTAATTTTACACTTTCTTTTTTCTTGTCAGTGTCATAATTAGGCAGGTTTACATAAATTTAGACTGTCCCAGGGATATATGTTCTCCAATCTCTGTAGAGTGTGTTTTTTCCTCGTTATTCTCAAATACATTTTCTTCAGTTAAGGAAGTTTCATTTTTCATTCATTAAATCTGTGTCCTAAACTGGGCATGGTGTCCCATTCCTATAATCCAGCACTCGGGAGGCTGAGGCAGGAGAATTGATGTGAGTTTGAGACCACCCTGGGCTACGTAGTAAGTTCAAGGCCGCCTGTATTACAAAGCGAGACCCTGTCTCAAAAACCAAAAAATAAAAATGAAAATAAGCCTTTGAAACTGGGCATGGTGGCATAGGTTTGTAATCCCAGCACTTAGGAGGTAAGGCAGCAAGATCACAAGTTCAAGACCATGCTGGTCTACATAATGAGACCCTATCTCAAAAAAAAAAAAAACCCAAAAATCCTTTGACCCGTTAAATACAGTTCCTGGCTTAATACCACGATACCTCTTTTTATTTTATTTTATTTTATTTTATATTTTAGATAGGGTCTTGCTATACAATTCAAGCTGACCTTGAACTCACTCTGTGGTCCAGGCTGGCCTGAAACTCCTGGCAGTCCTCTTGCCTCAGCCTCCCAAGTGCTGGGATTACAGACATTTGCCACCATGCCTGGCAGTACTTCTTAGAATATCAGTTTTCACCTATGGGATCTGTAAGAGAATTAGTCTTACATTTTCTAGTACCTCCAGTAATTTTCTTCAATTATTATGATACAGAATTTATTGATTCCTAAAAAGTTGCCCATTTAAACTGATGGCTTTCATGTCATTGTACCTGTGCAGATTTCAGATAGTGTTTGCTCATTCACTTTTCTGCCATTCCTTTCAGTTCAGTAAAATTTTATAGGTCTCCGTGGTGAGGAGAAAGTGAGAGGCAAAAAGTGCACTCATACAGTTGATGTGTGACTGTACATTGAAGAGCCTGCAAGATCATTCCCAAACATTCTTTGATCCTGTGACCCCCATTTTTTCAAATCTCCTCCTAGAAAAACAACTCTTAATAGAAAAAAAATGTTTTGCAGCTTTTATTAAAATGTTTAGGGTGATTATCTGGGTGTGGTAGCAAACGCACACCTGTATTCCCAGCACTCGGAGCCTGAGGCAGGAAGCTTGTGGGGAGTTCAAGCCACCCTGGGCTATGTAGTGAGTTCAAGGCCAGCCTGGACTACATAGTGAGACCCTGTCTGAAATAAAATGTTTCAGGTGATTCTATAAAATAGTGTACGCCTAATAATTGAAATGAACATGATATTTGGAAATGTTAGAGAAAATGATGTTGAAGAACATAAAGCAGCTTAAAGTACTGCACACATACTAATTACATCCATTAAAAAAGAAGAGGGGTATTGGTTGATAGGGATTGGAATTTGTGACTTGTTGATCTTAAATTTCTGGAAGCTCTTTCTGATAAATATATTTAAATGTACGTTAAAAATTAAGCCATTATAACAAATAACAGTGGCTTAAAAAGAAAACACTCTAAATTAGGGAAATGCTTAAAAATAGACAGTATAATTATAAGTACATAGTAAAATAAATATAAATAATGATGTGTGAATGCTGAAAACTCTAGATGTCATACTTGAGAAAAAACTCAATACTTACATGGGGAGGATAACTTCTGAATTCTGAAACATGTCAGTCACCAAGCAGAGGCTTGGTTTTTTGTGTGTTTGATTTTGGCAGTACTGGGGATTGAATGTGGGGCCTTATACATACCGGCATCCCGGGCAAGTGCTTCACCACTGAACAATAGCCCTGGCCCTGGCCCTTTTTTTATTTTGAGACAAGAGCTCACTAAGTTGCTCAGGCTGGCTTCAAACTTGGAGTCCTTCTGCCTCAGCCTCCTGAGTAACTGAGATTTCAGGCATGGGCTTCCATGCCCAGTTTGTAGAAACTATTTGAATAAATGTTGTATAACTTTATTCTTACAGGCCAAAGAATGTGGCCAGATGCAGAATAAGTGGCTGATGATAAATATTCAAAATGTGCAAGACTTTGCATGCCAGTGCCTCAACCGTGATGTATGGAGCAATGAAGCTGTGAAGAACATTATCCGAGAACATTTCATTTTCTGGCAGGTAAGGAGAGAAAATTGAAAATTTTTTGTAATATTTTATTTTTGTAGTGTGGGATTTTGGGGAGGAAAAATTGGATTATAAACTGGGAAAACTGAGTTAAATTATGATATGTAAACCTCCTGCAATGACTGGAATAATAATGGTAAGGGAGAGGGCTGCAGCAGTGAAGAACTTCCAGAGGAAGGAGGGATAACAGAAGCATGCCGCTGTAAACATTGTGTGACACGAGTGCCTTGAGGGTTCGTCCCGTGGTGTGATGGTATGCACTCTGGACTCAGAATCTGAAAGTGTCTGATAGAGTGAATAGACAGTTTAACTGTACTGCTCAACAGAAATGTAAGCTGCCTATGTAATTTTAAGTTTTCTAGCACCCACATTTAAAAAGATCAAAAGAAGTTGATGAAGTTAATTTTAATATACTTTATTTAAATAAATATGTTTTCTGTTTAAATTAGTATATCTGCTACATAACTAATATAAAAATATTCATAAGATGCTTTCTTTTGCTTTACTTATGGTATTAAATCTTCACACTGTAGCGTGTATTTTATACTTCTCAATTTGTTTAAGACCATTTCAGATGCTTCAGTAGCCACTGTGATTAGTGGCTACCATCTGGTTACAGTATAAGTGTAGAGGATCTTGACTAAGATTTGAATTCTAGCTTAGGTTTAGAATTCTTTTTTTGGGTGGGGTGCTGGGGACCAAACTCAGGGCCTTGTGCTTGCAAGGCAAGCGTTCTACCACTGAAGTAAATCCCCAACCCCTAGAACTTATAACGATATGTCCTTGGATACACAATTTAGTTATCCTAGCTCTAGTTGCATTTTGTATAAATACTGAGCTAAGATTAGATGATCTTGGTGTCTTTTTTTTGTTTTTGTTTTTTGGATTTTTTTGGGGGGTGCTGGGATCAAAATTCCTTTTATTCAGTGAATATCATCTCTTTGCTCAGCATTCTGAAAAGCTCTCAAGCTTATTTTATTTTATTTTTTTTAGATAGGGTCTTGATATGTAGCTCAGGCTGGCTTGAACTCACTATGTTGCCCCAGACTGGCCTCAGAGTTGTGGCAGTCCTCCTGCCTCAGCCTCCTGCATGCTGGGATTACAGGCGTGCGCCACCACTCCCAGCTGTATTTTTTATCATACTTCATAAAGACACTCAGGAAAGAGGACTTCCAGAACTACTTCAGAAGTGGAGTTGGATCCCTGGCACCAAAAAAAAAAACCCCAAAAAACAGAAAGTGGCAAGAATGATGGGGTAAATGTGTTTGAAGCAAGGGGGAGGATTTTTGAGGGAGGTTAATGGCATTGTATCTTTTACTGTAATATATTTTTAAAAATTTAAATGTTCACTGTATATCTTGATCACACCTTACACTAAAGGTGCTTTTGGAGACTTAATTGCTATTGGTGCATAACAAGGTTATATTTGGTCCCTTTTCTAGAGGCTGACTTTTTTGTATATCTATGATTTAACAGGTTTATCATGACAGTGAGGAAGGTCAGAGATACATACAGTTTTATAAGCTAGGGGACTTCCCCTATGTCTCCATTTTGGACCCACGAACAGGTAAGATTTACATCAATTTACAGCCTTCTAACCTGTCATTTTATTTTTCAGTTACCTAATGATTGGTCTTTTAATATCTGGTTTAGGGGCTGAGGATTTAGCTCAGTGGCAGAGCGCTTGCCTAGCAAGCACAAGGCCCTGAGTTTGATCCCCAGCACCAAAAAAAGAAAAAAAAAATTGGTTTCAGAATTACAACGATGGGTACCTCACTTTTGGGTCCCCTCCTGTCTCTCAGGAGCTATCTCTCTCAAATTTTCCTACTCTTAAAAAAAAAAAAGTATTACAATGATTTAGGTGATGGTTTCTTGTTCATTCCCTTTAATGGGTTGTTCAGATACCCACTCATGTATGTATATTGAAGGAATCTTTTTGGCAACAGAGTTGTTTTGAGACAGTCTTGCTGTGTTGCCTAGGCAGCCTTAAACTTGTAACCCTCCTGCCTTGGCGTCCCAAGTAGCTGAGATCACTGTGGCCTACTTGGTTTTATTACTAATGGATTGTATTTTATTTAGATACTGCTTTGTTTGAATGTCTTCTTCCTAAACGGTAATGAGTGATACCAGCAGATAGATACTTACCCTGTGGTAATGGTGGGATCTGTCCGGTCTGTTACAAGTGATAGTCTTTAGCTTGTGAATGCATAGTGTGATTTAAGGTAGGTACGGAGATATGTGTTTACGGTAAATTTTAAATATGCCTGTGCAGAAAGAATGACTTAATGAGAACATTCAGAAAAATTACTGATTTTCATTATGCTTATATATTCTGATTTTTAATCTTTAGGTCAGAAGCTAGTAGAGTGGCACCAATTAGATGTATCTTCTTTCTTGGACCAAGTGACGGGATTTCTGGGTGAACATGGGCAGCTGGATGGACTTTCTAGCAGTCCTCCCAAAAAATGTGCTCGATCAGTAAGTATGAGTGAGAAATGACGATGGGTAATTACTTGAAATTCTATGCACACATCTTGTATAAAATGTCTGATGTTAAGATGGTGACATTTTGATAATTTCTGACATAAGAATTCCGTCTTCTTTTGAAGTTGTCAGACTCATTCCCAGTGTCTCTTGCAGCTAGGGTACAGCATGTGACCTAAAATTGTGATTTAGAAATAAACACTGAATATGTGTATCAGGGTGGTGGAGGATCCACTTCTTCAGGGCAGCCCTGGGAGGGCTTCTTTTATCTGGATGGAAGCTGCAGCAGAAGTGGTGTTTGCTGGAATCACCCTTTCTGGGGTGATTTGGCATGATTACTGGTCATATAGCGTCAGGGCCTGATTCTCTGGCTCTCTCAGACATTACTTCTGGACTTAATTTCTGTAATATGCTATTATTAGGCAGATCTCTTTTATAATTGGTACCATGATTGGCTGTAAGAGACTTGAGATGCAGCAGTCTCACACTGGTTATAATGGGTTTGATGGCTGTTTGGGTTTGATGGCAGTGAAGGTAAAAATAGTTTTAGAGCATGTGACTTTGGAAATCTGGATCATGTAGTGGTAACCGTTCCTTAAACTGTTGTGGAGGACAAAGCACCTATTTAAGGAAAAGCCTTAAGGATGGTGCTCTTTTTTATTTTGTTTTGGTTATTTTGGTTTGGGGATTGAACTCAGGGCCTTGCCTACCACTTGTGCTAAATCCCCAGCCCCACGTGGTAGTCTTTTGAAGGCATTAAAAGAAATAAAAACAAAACACTCCAGAGTGTTTCTTATTTTTTTTTCAGAGTGTTTCTTATATTCTCTTAAGACTTGAGTTTCTTTTTTGCATTCACAAGGCTGATACTATGAAAAATCAGACTGAGCCTAAGAGCTGCTGGATTATGTTTATAATCATAGTTTCACAATGTGAAATTGAGTTTATAATCACCAGATCTCTCTTAAAAATGAAGGCACTTAGTGGGGGAGAGTGGACCATAATATTGAAACAAAAAGGAACTGCTTGGGTGTCTAGTGTCTCAGACCTCATTTTTGATACCAGATTCTTTGTTCTGCTGTGTAAAAAGAAACACCAACAAGTAACTGCTTAGACAGGGAAGAGGTTTGTTTCTCCCAGAGTCCAGATGGGCAGGCTACAGCTTGAAACCTGTGAATGTTTTCAAGGAACCAGGTTCTTCTTCTTCATCCCCCTCTGTCTTCATTAGTACTGACTTCTGTCTTGTGGTCACAGCGTAGATGCTGCACTGCCAGCTGCCATACCTACATTCCAAGCATGAATGAGTAGGAAGGCTGGCAGCTGTCTCACGGGAACAGCCGCAGATGGGCATTCTGTGTATTTCTCAGCACATTTTCTCACACAGCCAAAACTGAGGCCCTATTGGTAAGGAAACAGATGAATGGATATAAGAAAGACAACTAGCTGCCAGGTGTGGTGGCTCATGCCTGTAATCCTCACCCTGGGGAGGATCACTGCGATTCGAGGCCAGCCTGGGCTACATAGTGAGACTGTGTCCCCCCCAAAAAAAGAAAAGAAAGAGTCAGCTAGCAATGTTTGTCAGTTCTCATTCCTTAAAATCGACATACCTGGTAAGCAGTGTCATTATTTGCAGTCAGTCTGCATATCATGGCACATCCATTTGCCTTCTGTGTATGATAAATTCACTGTAAGTTTATTTTGAAAATTTGCATAGCTTTGTTGGAATGTAATTAATGTGCAATATCACTGAACATATTTGTTTATAGTTTGACATGTTTTAATGTTGAACATCTTTTCATGGTCTGTTTTGCTCTTTTTCAGTGAAGTGTCTATTCAGCTCTCTAGCCCATTCCTCCCCCTCTTCTTCCTCCTTCTTTTTCTTCTCCTTGTCCTCCTCTCTTCTTCTTCCTCCTCCTTTCTCCTCCTTCCCTTTTTCTTGTTTTCTTTTTTCTTCTCCTCTTCCTTTTCACTGCACTGGGGATCGAATCCAACAGTACTCTACCATGGTCTACACTTGGCACTTTTTATTTTTTATTTTGAGACAGGGTCTCACTAAATTGCCCAAGCTGGCTTCAGACTCACAGTCCTCCTGCCTCAGCTTCCCAAGTACCAGGATTAAAGCTGTTCACCTGGCCCTGTTTTTTTACTTGAATTATCTCCTTGTTATTGAGTTAGAAGAGTTCTTTTTATATTCTAAATTAAGCCCCTTGTTGGATACGTGGTTTGCAGATATTTTCTCTCAGTCTATTGCTTGCTTATTCATTATTATGATAGTATCATTTTAAGAGCACAATTTAAAGTTTTGATGAAATCCAATTGGTCATCCTTTGTGCTTTTGTGTCCCAAGAAATCTTGCCCTGACCCAAGACTTCATCTTTTTCTATAAAAAATTGTTTTAACCCTTGAGTCTATGCTCCTTTTTGAGTCAGTTTTTGTATATGATCTTAAAGTATGGCCCAGTTTTTGTTTGTGTTGTTTTGCGGTACTGGGGATTGAACCCAGGGCATTCTTGTTTTTTGAGACAGGGTCTTGCTAAGTTGCCTGGATGGGGTCAAACTTGTGCTCCTCCTCCCTCAGCCTTCCAGGTGCTAGAAATATAGGTATGGGCCACTGTGCTTGGCCCAGTTGGGTTTTTATGTTTTTTGGTATATGGATTATTCATTTGTTTAAATGCCATCCTTTTAATAGAATTTCCTTTCACCTATTGGATTAGCCTTTGTACCTTTGTTAAAAAAACAAACTGATCATTCTGATTATGTATGGGTCTCTCTATAAACTCAATGAATTCAGTCATTGGTTTGTTCTTTATATAGATATTTTATGTCTCGATTAGTGTGCGTTATATAATTATGTAATAAGTCTTGAAATTACATGGTATGATACTTCCACTTTTATTCTTTAAAATTGTTTTAGGGCTGGGTATGACGGCACACATATATAATCCCAGCACTTTGGGAGGCTGAGGCAGGAGGATCAAAAGTTTGAGCCCAGCCTGGGCAAGCTAGTGACTTAGTGAGACCCTGCCTCAAAACAAAAAATGAAAAGGGCTGGGGGTATAATTCAGTGTGAAGGCTCTGAGTTCAACCCCCAGAGTCCCTAGTACCAGGGGAAAAAAATTGTTTTAGTATTTCAGGTCCTTTGCATTTTCATGTAAGTTTTAGAAGCAGTTCATCACTTTATACAAAAAAAGTTGGGGGGGCTGGGGATTTAGCTCAGTGGTTTGAGTGCTTGCCTAGGAAGTGCAAGGCCCTGAGTTCAATCCCTTGCACCAAAAAAATAAAATAAAATAAAATAAACCTCTCCTTCCTTAACTTGTGGGTGTGGGTGTTTAAAAAAACAAAGAAACAGTTGCTAGGATGTTGATTGGAATTACATTGGCCCTATGGAGCATTTTGAGAATTGACATCCTGACAGTTGAATCTTTGGCAGTGTAAACAGGAGTATAACTCCCCATTGCTTTGTCTTTCTCTCAGTAATATTTTCTAGTTCTTGTACATTGACCTTGTAGCTGCAGCCTCACTAAATTAACTTTCTAGTTATAGTAGCTCTTTGTAGATTCTTAGAATTTTGTATGCTGAAGGCAGTCATGTTTTCAGCAAATAAACGCTTTGATTTTCTAATCCCTGTGCCTTTTAATTCTTTCTCATGCCTTGTCAACACTGGCTGCAACCTCCAGTACAGTGTGCGGTAGAAGTAGTGAGATTAGACATCTTTACTTGTCTCTGATGTTGGTGGGATTCATTCAGTCTTTTTTTCTCCTAAACTTGATGTTAGTTATATGTTTCTTCTAGATGTACATACTTCATTAGGCTGAGGAACTTTCTCTCTGTTCCTGGTTTGCTGATTTATTTGTTAGTGATTTTGTCATCTTGTTAACATCTATTGGGATGATAATATGGGGTTTGTTTGTTTGTTTTGGGGGGCTTGTTTGTTTGTGGGTGGTTTTTTTTGAGGCAGACTCTCACTTTGTAGACCAGGCTGGGCTTGAACTCACTATGGAGCCCAGGCTGGCCTCGAACTTCTGGCGATCCTCTTGTCTCAGCCTGCCAATTGCTGGGAGTACAGGTGTGTGCCACCATGCCCTGCTTTATCAGTTGATTTTGAATGTTAAACCAACCTTGTATTCTTGGGCTTAAAACCTGCTTGGTTTCAATACTTTTTGTTGTTTTCGTTGTTGAGTTTGATGTACTAAATTGTTGTTGTTGTTGTTGTTTGAGATAGAGTGCAGCTATATAATAGCTGTGTGCTTCTGGCTGGCCTTGAACTCATTAGCCATCCTCCTGCCTCAGTCGCTCAAGGGCTGGGATTAAAGGCATGTGCCACTATATTTAGCTTGATTTACTAAATTTTATTAAGAATGTGTGTGTCTGCTCATGAGGGATATTCGTATATAGTTTTGTTTTTTGTTTTTGAGTGTTTTTTGTTCTTGTTTTTTTCTTATACTACCTTTCATGTCTTTTTCTGATTTTGGTATCAGGTTAATGCTAACCTTACAATGAATTGGAAGGTGTTTCTGCTTCCTCTGTTTCCTAGAAGAATATGTGTTAAAAAAATAAATAAATAAAAAAGATATGTGAAGAATTGGAATTGTTTTTCTTTTTTAAAAAAATTATTCCTTAATAGGTGACATGTACTACCTTAATAGGTGACATAAAGAAAAGAGTTTTTCTTTATGGGAAGTTTTAAACTACAAATTCAATTTCCTTATTAGGTTCAGGACTACTTGGGTACCTTTTTGAATGAGCTTTAACAGGCTCTTACCAGGGATCTTACCTAAGGTGTTGGATATATTGATGAAGTTCATTATATTCCCTTGTTACTGCTTCAATGACTGAAGAAACACTAGTTGTTCCCTCTCTTAATCCTGTTATTAGTAATGTATTGCTTTTCTCTTTTTTTTCCTAAGTCTCATTAGATGGTGAACAGTTTTATTGATCAGAACCAGCTTTTGGTTTCATTGATTTTTCTCTATTGTGTTTCTGTTTTCTAGATCATTGATTAGTTTCTGTCACTGATTAATTTCTGTCCACCCCCCTTCTATTTAGGTTGGGCTTAATTTCACTTTTTTTTTTTTTTTTTTGTAAGTGGACAGTTTTTTTTTCTTTTTCTTTTTTTTTTAATTTAAGGTGGACACTTAAGTGATTAATTTGAGACTTTTATTTAATTCTTGTCTTTTTCTGAGCAAGGAATAAACTGTTTTCCTGGTTTTGTTCATTTGATGACCCAAATACCTGTGCTATTGTATGTTGGTAAAATGCCCATTTCAGTTTGGCTTTGTAACACTAAAGTCCTTGCCCTCAAAAGCATTAAATTTAGTAGAAGAGATGCATTCACCAGAAAATAGTAGTGGCAAGTTGACCACTGTATTTCTGTGCTCTGTTTGACTTGATGCTTTTTGTTTGTGTGTCTTTCTTCCCACCTGTGTTTTATGACTGCGTCTGCAGGAGAGCCTCATAGACGCAAGTGAGGACAGCCAGCTAGAAGCGGCCATCAGAGCCTCCCTGCAGGAAACGCATTTTGACTCCTCGCAGACAAAGCAGGACAGCCGCTCGGATGAAGAGTCTGAATCTGAACTCTTTTCTGGCAGCGAGGAGTTCATATCCATCTGTGGCTCTGATGAGGAAGAAGAGGTGGAGAATCTCGCCAGATCCAGAAAGTCTCCCCACAAAGATTTGGGACATAGAAAGGAAGAGAACAGGAGGCCACTGACAGAGCCTTCCGCCAGAACTGAGCCTGGGACAGCCACAAATCACCAAGGATCACCAGCACTGGACCCAGAAGTGCTGGATGTGTCACCTGAAAAGTCGGATGGAATCGTGGAGGGGGCAGATGTAAATGGTGGGTTACATTACATTGCTGTTAAGGCTAGAAGAGCATTGATGACTTGCTGTGTTTACTGACTTAATCTCCTATCTTAAATTCTGTCTGTCTTCCTTCCTTAGGACCAAAAGCACAGCTGATGTTGCGGTACCCAGATGGAAAAAGGGAACAGATCACTCTTCCAGAGCAAGCCAAGCTGCTAGTAAGTAGATGTAATTGGAAGCACTTAATTGAAGCAAAGAAACTATTAATTGGAGTAAGTCCAGTAAGTGATGCTTGAGTCTTTAACTAGATGTTAAAGAGTCAGTCTAAGAGGCTGAGGATTTAGCTCAGTGGTAGAGCACTTGCCTAGCAAACACAAGGCCCTGAGTTCGATCCCCAACACACAAAAAAAAGGATTCGGTCTAATTTCTACCTGGAAACTGAACTTCATTCTCAGTAGTTTATTTTCTTCCTGCATTGTCAGGCCAAGTGACATGGGTTCTGTTCTCATCACAGCTTTTCTATTCTGTGCTATGAGGAATACAAAGCCAGGCGAAGGAATTCCTTCTGGGAAGGGAGAGTGGGGCTATTTGAAGATGATACAGCACTAAGATTCTCTGCTTCCTTCCATTCTCCTCTCTGCATACTGGTGGCTTCTGTTTATTCCTCAGCTTACACATGGTATGGTCCACCATGGTGATGCGAAGCATCTAAATTCCGTAGCCGATGGACCTGACCTCTATGTTTTCTACTGCTAAGAAAGAGATTGAGTCTGACTAGCTTTGCTTAGCCTGTTAATGACCCCCTCCTTGGGTCAGGAGTTCATAGTTGGCTGTTCGTGGTGGCTACAGATAATTAAGCTGGTTCTTAGTGATGGTGTGGCTGTAATGTAGCACGGCCACTGTTCTGCCACCCAGACTGGCTCCAGTGGAGATGAGACAACAGAATAAGAAGGTGCAGTGGGTCCCCTTGTCCACACTCCTAGTTACCTGTGGTCACCTGCAGTCTAAAAATATTAAGTGTAGTGGCTGGGGATTTAGCTCAGTGGTAGAGCTCTGGCCTACCAAGTGCGAGACCCTGAGTTCGATCCCCAGCACCCCCCCAAAAAAATTAAATGGAACACTCCAAAATTAAAGAATTAGTAAGTTTTAAATCTCCTGCCATTCCTGAGTACCATGATGAAACCTTGCATTGTCTCAGTGTCACCCAGGATGTCAGTCATTCCTTTGTGTGACATACCTACTGCATAGACACTGTCCACCTGCTGACTGTCATTGTATCACACTGCTTGTGTTCAAGTAACCCTCAAGAAAAGTTAAATATTTTACTAGGTTTGTGAAAGTATATTTTCAATTTTTTGTAGTTATCATTTATAGTGACCCTTAAGAGTAGTGACGCTGACAGTTTCATTGCTGTTATTGTCATATGTTCCATTTTATTATTAGTTATTGTTGTGACTCTTTCTGTATCTCATTTATCAATTAAAGTGTATCAGAGGACTGTATATATTGAGATCAGTACTACCTGTGCTTCCGGACATCCCCTGGGGTCTTGGAACATTTCCTCTGGAAGGGGGAGCACTAGGAGTTCGATGTGAAGCTGGAGGGAAGAGTAGGCAGTTAAGGTGAGGGGAAAGGTGCCGGGGGAGCCTGAGCAGGTGGGGTCTGGTGCAGAGCATGTGCACTGAGGGCGGCGCTGACAGAATTGTAAAGGGGCATCCTGGAGTGGTGTGGTTTCTGAGGAAACAAGAAGGGCAAGAAGAGCAACAAGGTATATCTTGTACAGGTACAAATCCTCAGTGATGAATGTTATCAATATGTACATCAAAAATGTACCATTAAAATAAAATTTAAAAAAAAAAAAAAAGAAGGGCAAGAATGGAAGCAGTGCACAGGGGACAAAATTGGCCAGCCATAGGTAGGATGGAGGACATAGCTCCATGATAGATGAAGGAAAACTGATGAAATACTTAGAAATGGGAAATATTGATAGGGATCATTGGCGAGACAGTGATAACGCTATATTTTAATACAGAGTTATTATATTTAATACAGAGTTATTTAAGTATATATATAGGGCGATTAAATAATAGCCCTAAATTATTGGGAACAGATAAATATCTGTCTGAAGGGTTATATTGGCCTTTCCACATGAGTAAACTTGGATTGTCTAAAAGAATAACTTAGATTTTATATTTCATTTAATCTGCTAAAGAGTAATGTTATATACCTAATTCATTAATGTACTATTTCCTCTCCTTTCCACCTAACAGCTCTTTCTCTTCTTTTCCATAGGCTTTAGTGAAGCATGTCCAGTCTAAAGGATATCCAAATGAACGTTTTGAACTTCTCACCAACTTCCCTCGGAGGAAACTCTCTCATCTGGACTATGACATTACGTTACAGGAGGCAGGCCTTTGTCCTCAAGAGACTGTCTTTGTACAGGAGAGAAATTAACACCTTGGCCTGACCTCTCTCAGCTTACCCCTCCCCCTTACCTGTGATATACTATGTCATTAAGTGTGCATTTTGGCTCATAGGACGAGAGAGCCAAAGTTGGGCAAGTGAGTCACCTGCCTTCTCTTTATTTCTTGTTCTCTTCTGTAATTAGTCTCTTCCCCCTCACACACCCTTTCCTCTATCTCCTACTTTTCCCATGCTCTTTATTTCTTACCCAATCTGGTGACCAAATGGGATAAGGATAAGATCTCTCCTAGTACTGGCAGCAGGAAAAGTATGTTCTAATAAGTGGTCTCTTGCACAGCAGTTTTTTGGGATCAGATGGTATTACTCCTCAGACTTCTTTGACAAATAATGGCTAGATTCAGAATAAGAACAACCCCCCTTTTTAGTAAGCCCCCATTTTTAGTAGAGACAAGAAATTCTGAACACGTTTTTGTTGTTCTTCATGTAGGAAATATCACAGAATACCCAGGCTTTTGTTTACATGGAAATACCATTGTTTATATTATTGCTCATCATATGTAAAAAAATTTTTTACGAAGAATTCCCATCTTCCCAGCTACAGGTTATTTCCCTGCTGTGTGTTATTGGCAGAATGAGTGTTCAGTGTAGGGTGTGTAGCATGGGGTGGCTTTCAATGTCCTAGCCTAACACAACTTTCTTCATGATTACTTTATTAATTCTGTTGATCCTGCTAGTCATAGAATGGACATTTAGTGAGCATACTGTGGTTATGGATAGGAAGGGGCTTGCTGTTTTTGCCAGTAGAGCGTATTAGTCTTTTGGCTCCTCCATTGTCTGGGCCCACACTGAGCCGTGGAAGGCAGCTGTTCAGTAATCATGCAGGATAATGGCTTGTGCTTGTAACCACTGCGGTTATTGATTGTCCTATGTGCTTAAGGCATACTTACGTATGTCTGGAGGGGAAGAAGAATATGCAGCTGAGAGTTGTTAACCATGTTCCTTTGGTTAGAAATAGTGATTCATTTTTTTTTAATCCCTGGTTGGAATAGTTTCTGAAAGGCTCTGGTAACTGACCTTAATTCCTCATGCTGTTTTCCCACAGAAGATGTCAAAACTGAAAGTCTCAACTCAGTTCATAAGACAGTGTTTTGTAAAGGGATGTTGGAGGTTACAGTAATCTTCAGATGCTGTGGGAGTTTCTGCCAGCGAAAGCTACATTCAAACTGTACCTGGTGAAAGCTGCTTTCAGTGTTGTTCGGAAGAGAGCACGTTGGCTCTGTATAATACTGTTGGCTTATGAGCTTCACCGTGTTCTCAGTTCTCACTTGAGCTTTAAATAGAGTTCTCTGGGCGGGGAATAGAAATCTGGTGGCAAAATCAGAAATTAATGTACACCACTTGTTGTCAGTTGGGGACTTCAGTTGATTCTTCTGGGGGAGGAGCATAAATTGCTGTTGCTCAGAGGCCTTTGGGTTGCTGTTGACTTGAAGATCATTTTCTTGGCAACCAGGGGATTTAAAAAAGATGTCACTGTGTGTTGCTAGTCCACAATTATAAAACATGGTTTGTAATGGTTGGATTTTGAGGGACCTTCCCTGAAGAATGAGTTATGCATCTCCTCAAGGAAATCATGGAAAATTCTGTTATTCTTCAGTGAGTCCTTTTGAATTAATGTTCTTACATTTTTTTCCTAAGTCTGTGTAAGTGCTTATGTATAAGTATATAATTGTATAAATATTTATAAATATATTTATATAATTACAATTTCATTTATACCTTGAGTCAAAGTTCTCTCTGTAGATTGGTGACTGAATAATACCACTTGGGTATTTTTCATAGGTTCTTAAGGCTTAATTAGCAGCTTCTGATCTATCATATCTCTGAACTTGGATGACATACCGGCTGTCTAAGGATAGAGCTGTCCACTGTTGAAGATACAATGGTGGGTACAAAGACTTGGTGGTAGTCAAGGTCAAATCTAAAAACTAAGGCAACTCAGGGTCAGAAGGGATGGTCTGTGTGGCCTAGTGCCATGAGACACCTGTCTTCAGTCCCAGCAAAGTCACAGCTGAAACTCAAATTGGTCTAAACTGTGAAGTCCAGAATATTCGCTCTACTACTCTGTTTCACCCACTTCTACCAGCTTTTCTTTCTGAGCTAGGTTTTGACAGCATGAGGCTGCCTGTTGATAAAGGAGAGGACACAGCACTTGCGTGCCCATTTTTGAGACACAGAAGTAGCTTTCAACTTGGGTTAACATGAGATGACCAAGTATGTATATAATTTAACACACAAAGAGGGATCCATTCGTTCGGCTTAGATGCAGTTGGCATGTCTAGAGGACATGCTGTTAGAGGGGTTTTTCATGTTGAGGCAGGAATGTAGTTATTTCGGGGTTGGTGGACCCTTGGGGAGGAGCTGTGACTTTTATACCAGAAGATCCACTCAGGAGTGTGGCCAGGGTGAAGAACCTCATCTGTTTAGGAAGGACACTAGCTCCCATTTGCCTGCTTCCTCTGCAGGTTTCTTTGCTCTGTAGTAGAAGAAATGTTTGATTGAAGAGATTAAATGAGGTCAGCAAGGTTAGTAAATAGTCATTTCCCTTGTAGGTATTGGGATCAGTTTAAAAGAGAGTTTAAAAGGTCAAGAGGGAAAGAACAAGGTAGACTTTGAGAGTAACTGAAATACTATATAGGGGAATGGAATGAAATCTAGTGAGGGGAAAGTCAGGGAATACTTTCAAGTTTGACCTTGGAAGAACCCAGAGAAGGGAAAGCACAGCGCCACACAAAGGAAGAACAGGGAATTCATTTTGAGTAACAAGTGTGTGCTCTGTAATCTATGTACATTCTCCCCTCAAGTCTTCCTACAGACTCCATGAAATATGGCTTTTCCCCATTTAATAAACAAAGAGGAAAACAAGGTCAGAGAATGTGTGCAGGATGCCCAGCCCAGAAGTAGCACATCACATTTGGAGTCCAGAGCCCTGCCTTCCTGGCCCCTCCCTTGTGCCCTTCCACATGCAGGCAGTCAGTTTGCCCAAAAGGTCAGCTTTGTAAGTTAGCACTTGGTTTTGTTTCCTTAAAGCTAGGGGGAGTAGTTGAGGTATAGTTTGTGGAGTTTGCACTGTGCCTATAAATTCTTAGTTATGCCATTATTTTAAGGGGCTAATTATTAATTTCCTTTAAAAAATAATGTACTGATCAAAATGTGAAAGGAAAATAACTATGTGACATTATTTGCCAAGAATAAATCTGAAGGATAAAAAAGAACTTTATCTTTTTTTAAGTTTTTCAGAAAAGATGTAATTATTCTTTTCTGTGTCCAATCCATGCTAGGTTATTGAACCCTCCTGATATGTTGAAAATCTGTAAAATTTTGCTTCCTTGACTGTATAAGGCAACAGTTACCTATTGAGTCCTGGGTAAAAGTTGGAAAAACTAAGAACTGATTGAGGCTGGGTGTGGTGGTGCATGCCTGTAATCCCAGCACTTGGGAGACTGAGGCAGGAGGATCACTGCAGATTCAAGGCCAGGCTGGGCTACATAGTGAGACCCTGTCTCAAAAACAAAACAAAACAAAACAAAAACTGATTGACTCTTTTATTCAGTTAGGCAGACAGATTAAAAATGAGATAATTGGAAAATATGTAAATGTTTGCCTTATAGTTTTCTTGAACTATAGTTCCAATAGAAGTTAGAAAAGGGAAGGAGTAGTGTAGGTTTTAGTTAGGAAAGTCTTTACAAAGAAGTAAGACTGAAAGGTACAAACACTGTGGCTCATTTTTTGATTCGTCTACATTCTTAAGCTCCACCTGTTATGACAGCTGAATTTTAAGGCATGAAGTTTTATTAGTAAGGCACATAACCAGTACCCAAGTAGGAAGAGATTAGTGTTTTGATCCCTGGGACTAAAGATTCTTAACTAGCAGGGATGTCACTTGGATGCTAAGAGGAATACCAGAGGGAGCCAGTAGGAACTAAAAAACGAAGGAAAGGTTTAATTTATCTGCCCAGCTACAAATTAAATGTAAAGTATATTATATATGAGTGCAGGAAGGGCACTATATGTAGGGCAAGTGCACTTTGGGTAAGAGCTCTGCTACTTAGATTTTTAAATTTGGCACAGGTTAACTATTAATGTAATTAATTCCATAGAGAAAATATAAATGTGCACCTGAAATTGCAGGGGCCTTGCGGAAACATGAGGACCCCGTATGCTGTAGACCACTGAATTAGATTATCATTGAAGTCCTTTTCTAGTCCAAATTTTATATGTCTAGTCTATCCCCTCTATTATATGTTACTCCTAGGCTAATTAAAAATTATTCTTGGTAATCAGTTCCTTTGCATTGTTTTCTGTGTACAGGTATCATTTGCCCAGGAACTTGATCTAACCTCATTGTAATGACTGAAATCCCCAAAAAAGGAGTGTCTTAGGTGTGGATCTAGAAACGACCTTTTCGACAGTTCCTATTGCTTCCTAAGTGTTTGTGTGGTATGCCAGCCTAATCAGTGTTGAGGACAACCAAGAGGTCATTAGTGAGAACCAAATAATGTTGCTGGCACCGGAGTTGAATTTTATCTTGTGTGCTTAACAAAAAAACTACTTTACTGGCTCAGCAATTACTGGGGAATTGGTTTGTGTTAGAATTCACACTTGGTTTGGGCAGAAACAACTTTTTCAAGATCTCATTAAACTGACTCTTTAAAATGGTTTGTGTCCCCACCCACCTCTGCGGCCATCCTTCCTTTAACTCAGTAGTAAATTACGGTGTGCAGGCTGATCAATAATAATGTCTTGTGTGAAACCATAAGTGAAGAGGGCAGGAGGAAGCAGCCCATCAGAAGAACGTGGCAGTTTCCCAGTTACACAAGTCTCCATGAATAGGCTACTTAAGACAGCTGTGGGCTGCGCATATTCACCTCTGTTGGTTTGCCTTGCTTAGCATTTCAGTTGTCTTGCTGAGAAACTTAGTGTTGCATAGTATACACTTTAGAAGGTAGTGAGAACATTTGTTACAAACGAAAATAACCAATAGAGAATAATACTGTCATGCTGTATGTTGACTTCTCCTATTTTATAGAGGTTTGGCATTTGAACAATGGTTATTTCGGCTTTTGACTCACTTATGTGTCAGTCAGTCCTGCTAGAGAGACAGTTTAGAATCAAGAATTATTTTTTTTTTTTGTTTTTTCAGGTAGAGTTTCTCTTGTACCCAGGCTGGCCTTGAACATCCCTCAGTCTTTCAGCCTCAACCTCCCGGGTGCTGGGATTACAGTATGTGCTGCCACGCCTGGGGATAGAATCAAGGATTTTTAAAAGTAGAGTTTATGATGGCCTTGGTTTTCCCATGAAGTGGACTCATGTGATTACATTATTGGATGTGACAAAAACCTTAATTAGAGAGTTGGGGATTTAGTTCAACTGGTACAGCTCTTGCCTAGCAAGCACAAGGCCCTGAGTTCAATCCCCAGTGCCCCCCCAAAACCTTAATTCGAAAAATCTTTTAATCTTAGTTTGTCTTTTACTTCTGCATTCTCTATTGTTGATTTTTTAAAAAGTTTTTTTCTCCAAAAAGTAGTTACAATTTTTAATGTAACTAGGTATGTTTAAGTAATTCTGTTTCTGAGTTTTAATGTTTCTCATTTTTTATAAATTAATGTATGAGGGAAGAATTTGAGGCAAACAGGTTTGTTTTGCTTTGTTTGAGATGGGATCTGGCTGTGTAGTCCAGGCTGGCCTTGAGCTCACAGCAATCCTCCTGCTCCAGCCTCCCGAGTGCTGGGACCACAGGCGTGCACCACCATGCCCGGTTTATGGCTCAATTTTCTGAGGAGAGTTCTTTTATACCAGGTAGAGAATGGCTAGCTCTGTGGCCGCGTCTCTCCCGCTTTGACCTACAGATTGCTGTTGTATTGCTTAGAATCTCAGCCATTGTCATAAACTTAATGATATGGGCTATTTAAAAAATATATGGCCTTTCTTTGCCATATGATCTCAAACTAAATTGGAATATTCCAGTATGAACTACTTATTAAAACAATTTAGCATTTCTGTAATGAGGTAGCTTGGAAAGATAACCAGATTTATTTGTAGAATTAGTATTTTGCCTAAGAACAGTCACATACTAATCTATAAGTATAGGAAATTACTTTGCTGTACTTAATTCTGTGGCAACAAGCAGCAAGTTTTTGTTTGCTTAATGGTAGTTCCTCTGTAGAGATAAAGGATTTTATATGCCTTGTAAGTCATGGAAGTTTTCAAATGGCAAAAGTCAAGCTAAGCTGGACTGAATTTAAGTGATATTTTACCTTCATCACAAATGAAGTTATTCACTGACTGGGCCACCAGGAGTCATTCATTACTAGGAAATGGGAACATTTCAAGTCATCTGATAAGTTCCAACCTGCGATGGAACCGCCCTTCCTTAACATCCTTGCTGCTTGCCTGTTTCGTGGACCTGGTGTGGTCCCTGTAACTGCAGGAGAGGGCTTAACCCGGGACCACGTCTGGTCGTTCTGCTGCTTTCTCCTCTGTCAGGGTGACTGACGTTATGGTGTGTGTCACCAGAGCCCATTTCAAGTCAGTGACTCAGGTGGACACCTTGGTGTTTTCAACAAAATGATTTTCATAGTGTGCTTTTCTAAAAGTTGCTGTGTTCTTAATAATAGAAAATCTCAGTAAACGAGATGATGTGATTCAGAGTGCAGAGAGGTTTATGACAGTATGCAGTTGCTCTGAATAACTCCCTGGTGACTTGTTTCCCTGTAAGTTGAGCCTCACCAGAGTGACCATTGCCACCAGAAGAAACCACTTAACTTGCCAGTGAGAGTGACAGTAGTGTGTGATCTCTCCTTTTCAGTTATTAAGTAGGAGCGTGTGGTGGAGGCTGTCTTTCCTTGAGGTGACTTGGGCCGTGTCACCCTTCCTGGCTTCCCTTCACTCCCCGTGTGCCCAGGTGACCAATGAGACCACGCTGACCCTCCAGCTCCAGGTACAGAGGACGCACCAGACATGCCAGCACCTTGGAGACAAGGCTTCCCCTTACGCTTTGGCGGGAAGCTGTTGGACAGGAGCTTTTCACTCCTTAAGGAATTTTTTTCCAGAATGGTTTTCTCTTGATTAACAAATTCTAAGCATCTGGTGTCTTTTTTTTCCCCCTTGACCCTTAAGAAAGCCATTTTTCTAGTAGCTGGTGATCGTTCCATGGAAATTTTTCATGCGTGTGATGGGTTTTGGGCATGCTTTGTCTGAGTTCAGTCTGAGCAGTGTGTTTTGAGTCATCTGAGATGTCAGTTCTGGCATGTCTTCACCAAGTGTGTTGAAACATTTTCACGTCATTCTCCAAACCTCACTTCCATCTTACTCGGAGAGGTCGATCGAGGAATGCAATTTTTGGGGGGATAGGGCAGAGGGTGGGTTGGGAACTTGAGTGACGTCGACTTGGGGTATTTGCTTTAGAAGTGTTTTTTCAAGCAGTTCCTAACAGTATTTAGAGATTCCCTGGGATGTCTGTGTACTTGGCTTATTCTGGACGAAGTGGTGGTCTTACTGAGATTTGTGTTTTGAATGCAGGACAGGCTCTAAATTTAATCTGTAGTAAAATCCAAGAAGATAATGGGCAGAGACAGTACTCTTGTTGTAGTGCTTCTGGCAAGTGCTCCCTGAAACAAAGTTCTCGGGTGTCTGGGCCTTTAATCCCATGGTGCTAGGAGATACCATCGTTCTGTGGCTCTTCCAGAAGTGGAAGAAGGTTTTGGGACCAGTGTGCAAGGGGTAGCTGGGACATCCACTAAATTCTTTTGTTAAAGACACTAGAGACCCTCCTGTATATCCAGCAGATGATAAAGGTGCTAAGGAAAGCCTTAAATTTGAAGACAACGGAGGGGATGGAAAATCGAAACTTACAGAAGGAAAACATGCCATTAGGTAAAGCAGAGCTGTAACTGCTGGATAAGACTCAAGGGAACTTCCACTTGCTCTAAAACCAGGGAAATCTTAGCTGACCGGGTGTGATCTATCTATAGATACAAGTAGTCTATAGGTGAATATTTCCTAAAGTGAGGATATTTCCCTCAGTTGATGATCCTCTGGTTTGGACTGTACCAAATTGTGAATATTCTTGCCGTGTCGTACCTGGTTGCTTTATATTAATACTGCAACTTGAATAGGGGAGGGTGGGTGGGCAGCCATGGGGAGGGCGGGGAGTGGGACGCTAAGTCTTTCGAAGACATCAGCTCACTGTGCTGAGAGAGGGACCAAGCTCAAGGAAACCTCTGATCTATAAATCCAACTGCTGCATTTTTTTATAAATACATGTAAATGTCCTGTTGTAATATTTGATCTTGGAAATAAAAACAAAAACTTTTCAGTATTAGTTTTATGGGTTGTTGTTTTTTACAAGGTGAGACACAGTGACTCGGACTTTCATTCATATAATTCAGACTCCAAAAGCTCACCCACCTGTTCTCCACTTAGGACACGCAGTATTTATTGACAGGGGTTAGTTCCTGGCCCTGTTGTAGAATGTAGCATTCCGGAGCTTTTCCTCTGCTCTTAGTAAGTTGAACATTTATGGTGGTGGTGGCAAGCCTATGGCACACATGCTGCAGCGGGCATTCAGAGCCCTCTGACAGCATGGAAGTTGAGTCACCCTGACAGCCGAGCAGCAGATAACAGTTGCTTTTTTCTAAACTAAAACCTCAGTTTCAGGTTTAATTGCTTTGTTGGCACTTTGTAATAAGTGGGTTTTGGGTTGCAGTTTGGGCACTCAGTCTCTAAAAGGTTCACCATCTTGAGCCTTTTATGGTTTATGGTAAGTGTTCCATAAATGTTGGTTAAGCTGTTGTTTAGCTAGCCTTCTTAGGAAGGTATGATTTTACATTTATATATTTAAGCAGTTCAAATGTCTGATTTTTTCCACCAGCAATAATGACTAATTAAGGGCTCAAAGCGAGGCGTGGTGGTGCAGGACTGTAATCCCAGCACTCAGGAAGCTGAGGCAGGATCACTGGGAGTTCAAGGCCAGCCTGGGCTACATAGTGAGTTCAAGGCCAGCCTGAACTGTATAGCGAGACGCTGTCTCAAAAATAAGGCTCTCAAAACTTTCTACGGTAGCCCACACTGTGTTTCCCAGACACAGTATGTACTTTTATCTTTGCTTTTATCCTCTTTTTATTTGGCCCAAGCTCACTCTGCAGAGCCAGTTTCCCCTCCACTCTTTGCTTTTGCTTTGTTAAGTAAACTTGAAAAGTGGCACAGAATCTAGCTCTGGGGTCACCCCTGCAAAGAGACCCAAGCAGGGAGGTACAGCCTGTACAGGCCATCAGGGAGCATGAGTGAGAATGTTCGAGAAGGACCAAGTGGCCAGCTGCATCTGATGCTACCCAAGGGTCGAGTAAAAAGGACCATGCTGAGCTCATGAGATGCAGCCATAGGAGACCAGCAGCTAGTCACTGCCAGGTTGGAAACAAGCCTAATGTGAGTGGGTTGAAGTTTGCAGTATTTTTGTACTAATGAAGGAAAAAAAAGAAACTTCCTCTTCAGTGAACTGATATAAATGGCAGTTCTTTCAACACCTCTCTTCCTTTTTGCCCCCTCCCTCCAGTTAAGGCCCTGTGGTTGTATTTTGTCAGCTGTCAATTGTGGTCGGAGCCCACCCACAGGAAGCTTAGTCACTGTGGAAAACAGCTGGCCTGATGATCAAGCCATATCATCTCTTCCCTGTCCCTTCCGCCTGGATGCCATGTTCTCACCTTCCTGTCTTCCCTGCTCAGATCCAATCTCCAGACCCCCCAGTGTCACCCAGCGCTGTTCTGTGAAGCCTTTCAGCCTTCCTAAGCCTTTTAGGGTGTTAAATTTTACACCCAGGCCCCGTTTATAATTTATGCCCTCAGATTCCCATTTGCTCCTCCCTAGAAATATCACTGACAAAGTAATCTCCAGCAGAACCAATTTCAAAGTTAAGATTCTCTAAAAAGGTAACAGAAAAATAAAGGTAACGGCTCAGTTCTTTCATGGCCGTGACCAGGCCTCTAACTGTAGATGGCTTACCACAAGGAAGACAGAAAATAGACCTGACGCCTGAGCCTTGTTCATTAGATTAACCATTGAATTAATTGTCACATATTGACCCTAAGAAGCAAAGATCTACAGTTGCCATTGCCTGCCCTCACTAAGTTTGGGTCTTGAAAGGGTTAAAGGCAAGTTCCAGCACTTTGCTTCTTTCCACAAGCACCGCTTTACTAATACTCATATGAGCGGTGGTTGTTACATAAGCCGTTGGGCTGGGCACCGGTGCTGTCTAAACATCTGGCCGTCAGCCATCCACTTACTCCAGTCACCCCAACATGAGTTGTTCTGACAGACACTGCACATGAACTCCCTTTTCCTAAACTGAGATCCAAGAACAGAAGGAGGGAACTAATACCCCCTAGATACTTTGCATCTGATTTAATTCTCAAACTAAGTTTGTGAGGTAGGCATCATTTTATAAATAAGACTGGCTCAGATTCACACAGCTTCTTAGGTATCTGTAGCAGATACTAAAAGCCCCAGATCTCTAAGGTGCTGAAGTACCACAGTACTGCTTCCAAGAAGAGGGGCTGGGGCTTTAGCTCAGTGGTTAGAGTGCTTGCCTGGCAAGCTCAAGGCCCTGAGTTTGATCCCTAGCACCAAAAAAAAAAAAAAAAGGTTGGTTTATTTGGCTTTTTGAGGCAGTGTCTTGCTATGTAGTTCGAGCTGGCCTTGAACTCACTGTATAGCCCAGGTTGGCCTCAAATCTCTGGCAATCCTCCTGCCTCAGCTGAGATCATAGGTGTGCCCCACCACACCCAGTTTGAAATAGTGTGTGCATCTTACAAAGTGAATAAAGTTTAATAATTCTACCAAAATTCAATTCTCTAGGCAGATCCAAGAACTGCTTTAAGCTGTATTGTGGGTATCCAAGCTTTTGGCTTGCCAGGGCTGTACTGAGTGAGAAGGAATTGTCTTGGGCCACATATATAATACAGTTAATGTATGTAAGTAACAAAACATCCTTTTAAAAATATTTTTACTGTAACTAAAAAATCGGCAAGCAGCCCACAGGCCATGGGTTGGCCCTGCCTGTGTGATTACAACGAAAAGGAAAACTGGATCCTGTTTAATGAGCTTTTTAGTAGTTGTTTACCAGATTTGACTTGAGACCTGTAGACATCTATGTACATGGAAATTTCTGCAGAGAGGGCAGCTCATGGAATTGAAAAGAGTAAACCATCATAATTATCCTTTCTCATATATATGTGTATCAGAGGTTTTTCTCAATAATTTTTGTTGCTTTGTTTTCGTCATTGGGAGTAAAATCTTTGCGCAGACTGTGTTACTTTACCCAGTGCATGAATTAACTCTTTTCTTTAATTTTAATTTTTATGGGGCTGGGAGTTTAGCTCAGTGGTTAGAGTGTTTGCCTTATAAGCAGAAGGCCCTGAGGTTTTTTTTTTGTTGTTGTTGTTTTGTTTTATTTTTTTAAGGCCCTGAGTTTGATCCCTGGCACCAAAATAAATAAATAAATAAATAAATAAAATTTTAAAAATATTGTTATGAGTCCATGTTTGCAGTACATAATGATCACATTCCTCACCGGGAGCTGGGGCATATACAGAACACATTTCAATTCTTTGTACTTCTTCTCCCTCTCCTGTCCCTCTATCTCTTGGTCTCCTTCCCATTTGCAAAAGATCTAGCTCCCTACGTCTATTATCTGTCTTTTATTTTGCTTTTTATTTATACTTTGGGCTTCTCATATAAGAGAAACCACATGATACTTAAGTTTGTGTGTCTAATTTATTTCATTTAACATTGTAGTCTCGGTGTGCATCCATTTCCCTACCAATGACTCCAGTTTATCCTTATTTATGGCCGAGTAGTACTCCCATTCATTAACTCACATCAGTGATTCTTATTTTCTTTTTTTTGGTGCTGGGGATCGAACTCAGGGCCTTGGGTTTGCTAGTCAAGCGCTCTAGCTACTGAGCTAAATCTGCAGCCCTCAGTGATTCTTGTCTCCCGCCCAGCCCCAAGTTCTGTGCTCAGCCCAGATGAGGGGCAGCCTCTACCCTTGAGCACCTCAGAGTTGGGGGGAGAGGATTTGAACAGCTCAGGCGAAGCACCTGCAGGGGGAAACAGACACAGTTGTCTTAAACAGGACACACAGCACTGACCATAAAGGACTGATAAATGGAAATTAATTAAAGTCTATAACAGAAAGAGAAGAGTCCAAATGCAGATGGGGAGACATTCACGGTGCACACATCTGACAAAGGTCTCCTGCCTGCCTGGAATTACAGTGAACTCCTATAAACCAGCATGAAAAAGAGAACCAATAAAAATGAGCAAAAGACATGAATAGGAACTTCTCAAAAGAGGATCTCCAAATTTGAAAAAAAGAAAAAGACAGACTCTACAAACAGAAGTATCTGTGAAAAGGTGCTGACTCATCAAGAGGGTGTGAATTCGAAGCAGGAGGAGACCCCACCAAACACCCACTGGAGGGCCTAAAATTAACAGTCTGTGGGCCTGTGGAGGAACTGGAACTCTCCATGCTGCTTGGGGAAGCATGAATCGGCAGAACTGCCTTGGGAAGCCGTTTGGCAACAGCTACCAAAATAGTTGGAAAAAATAGTGTATGGTTCCTTCTGAGTATGTGCATAAAAATATTACTGCCAAGTGTGCTGTAATCCCAGCACTTGAGAGTTCAAGGACAGCCTGGACCGTTACATAGTGAGTTCAAGCCCAGCCTGAATTATGTAGCAAAACCCTGTCAAAAAACAAAAAGCTGGGGCTGGGGATTTAGCTCAGTGGTTAGAGTGCTTGTCTAGCGAGCAGAGCCCTGAGTTTGATCCCTGGCACCAAAAAACAAACGAAAACCCAAAAAGTTAGAGGGAGGGTACCAGAAAAAAACCCAAACTATCTATCTGTATTTCTAATATATAGTCCTAACAGCATTCTTTATAATAATGAAAATATACATATCTGGGTTGGGGATTTAGCTCAGGGGTAGAGCGCTTGCCTAGCAAAGCACAAGGCCCTGAGTTCGATCCTTGGCACCCCCCCCCAAAAAAAAAGAAAGAAAAGAAAATATACGTATCCAGGAAGAGTAGAACAAATTGGAGCTGGGCGCGGTGGCACATGCCTGGGATCGCAGCACTCCAGAGGCTGAGGCAGGAGGACTGTTGGGAGTTAAAGATCAGCATGGGCAATTGTGTGTGTGTGTGTGTGTGTGTGTGTGTGTGTGTGTGTGTGTGTGCTGGAGATCAAACTCTGGGCCTTGTGCTTACCACCCAAGCGCTCTAATCACTGAGCTAAATCCCCAGCCCCCTCAAAATAAAATAAAAAGACCGGAGATGTAGCTCTGGTAGAGTGCTTGCCTAGCACGCACGAGACCTGGTTTTAGGCCCCAGTGCGTGAGAAGAGAAAGGAAGGAAGGTGACCTACAGCGCCCAGATTCTGTGATGAGGGCTGAGGCAGGAGGGTGGCGGCTGTCAAGGCGTGTGCTCTGCCTGGGGAAGGACAGAGCTGAGACTTCTCACCGGAGCACCCAGTGACTCAGGACAATAGCTGCGCTCACGGGGCTGGCTGCCCTTCCTGGAATCACATGAAGATGAGCAGGGTCGGTGAGGAGGACAGGGCGCCGCAGGACAGGCAGCTCCCGGCAGCGGCGTGGGCAGCGGCGTGGGCAGCGGCGTGGGCCCGGGTCTCTATATAGCCACAGCCACCCCGGCCTCCCGGGAGTCGTGGGGGGAAAGCCTTCGGGTTGACCCTGAAGCTGGCCGCTTTCGCAGCTGCCCTGCCCGAGTTCTTTCTCTCCGGCTTCTGGCCCACACATGCAGGTAAGCAGAGACCAAAGGGCGCTGCGAGGTGACGGTCAGGGAGCACCTAAGGGCACAAACTTTCACTGAGCAAGGGGGTGCATGCCTATCGTCCAGGCGCTTTGGAAGGCTGAGGCAGGAGCATTGCAAATTCAAGCTCAGCAATCTGGGCAACTTAGCGAGACCTTGCCTCAAAATAAAACATTAAGAAAGGGCTGGGGAAGTAGCTCAGTGCAAAAGCCCTGGATTCATTCCCCATGACCGCGAAAGAAAAAAAAAAAAAAAAAAGAAGAGGGAGGAGGGAAGGAGCGAGAGAGGGAGACAGGGAGGGAGTGAAGGAGAGAGAAAGAGAGAGAAAAGAGAAGGGGGGACAGGAGCCTTAAGGGGAAATTGTACATTAATTGCAAAGTGGAAACAGCAAATGTGATTTGTATCCCACAAGTCCATGGACAGGAAGCTTAGTCCTTGGGACAGTGTGGGGGTGGTGGCTTCCTTAAGAGGTGGGGTCCAGTGGGGGCTGGGAAGGGGTTATGGTCCCTGGCTCAGTGGTAGAGGCCTTGGGTTCTGTTCCCAGCACACACACACACACACACGCACACGCACACGCACACGCACACGCACAAACGCACGCTCATATGCACACACACACCCAAGCAGCCTGGTCGTCTCTCTGGCCTGTCTCACCGTGTGATCCCTTCTGTGAGCTCCCAGCCCTTGCTCTGCCACGCTGCCGCTGCCGATATAGCCAGGGGCCAGAGCCACACACTCTGCAACCCCCAGCCACCGGGACCCAGTAACTCTCACTCCTTTGTAAACTCCCGTTTCTGCTTCTCTTTTTTTTTTTTTGGTTTTGTTTTGTTTTGTTTTGTTTTGAGATAGGGTCTCGCCATGTAGTCTAGGCTGGCCTCAAACTCACTGCGTACCTGAGGCTGGCCTTGAACTCCCAGCGATCATCCTGCCTCAGCTTCCTGAGTTCTGGGATTACAGGTGTGCGCCACCACGCCTGGCTGCCATTTCTTCCTATAGCAATGCAATGCGCCCTGATACAGTCTACTTTCTGGGGATGTGCCTACACAAATGTTACTAGTTCTTATTTTTTTAAATTTTTAATTAAAAAAATTTTTTAACTAGTTCTTTTTTTTCTAACTAGTTCTTATTTTAATTCATACTTTTTAAAAGCTGGGCAAGGTGGCATATGCTTATAATCTCAGCTACTCAAGGAGGCTGAGGCAGCAGGATCCCAAGTTCAAAGCCAGCCTGGACAAGAAGTGAGACTGCCTCAAAATGAAAGTAAAATGGTCTGGGGATGCAGCTCAGCAGATAGCACCCCTTGCTTTGATCCCCAGTACAAAAAAATACTTTCCACTTATCAGTGAAGAAATAAAAGGGAGAAAAGGAGTATAAGGAAAGAAGCAGAGGAGATTTAATTTATCTAGATGTGACATTTTAATTTTTAATCAACTTTATTACATATAATTAAAATGCAATAAAATGCACACATTTTAAGTGGGAAGCTTGGTGAATTTGCCAATGCAGACAGTTATGTTCCCACCTCGAAGACGTGGCTATCCGAGCCACGGCCCAGCGCTGCCCTTCCCAGGATTTCTCACAGACACAGGGAAGTGACCTTTTGTTTCTGGCTTCACTTCACTTCATAATGCTTCTGAGATGTATCGGTGTTGTCATGTGTATTGGTCGTTTATTTACTTTTATTGCCTCAGAGTAGCACTCAATTGTATGGATGGAATCCAGTTTTTCTATAAATTTTTTCATTTATTTATTTTTGGTTTTTTTGTGAGACAGGATCTCACTTTGGCCCAGACTGGCCTCGAACTTGCAGCAATCCTCCTGCCTCAGCCTCCTGAGTGCTGGGATGACAGGTTGTGCCATCTCACCCAGAACTTGGCATATTTTCAAGTTTCATACATGTTGTAGCACGGACAAGAGCTTTCTTTCCATGGCTGAATATTATCCCACCATCTGTGCACATTTTATCTGTTTCTTGAGGGACATTTGAGTTTTTGCATATTTCTGATTTTTAGTTCATATACCGGGGTTTTTTTTGGGGGGGGTGCTGGGGTTTGAACTCAGGGCCTTGTGCTTGCTAGGCAAGCGCTCTACCTCTGAGCTCAACCCCAACCCCAAGTACTGATATTTGTATAGACATGTGTTTTCATTTCTCACGTGGTGGCAGAATTACTGGTTTGTTTGATAAGTGAATGTTTAACCTTATAAGAAACTGCCAAGCTGTTTTCCAAAATGGAAAGTGTTAGATTGCAGCTGCCCTACATCCTCACCAACACTTGTACAGTCTAACTTTTAAATTTTAACAATTTTAGTGGATGGATTGTAGTGTTCCCTCCCTCCCTCTTCCTTTTCTTCTTCCTCCGCTTCTCCTTCCCCTTCCTCCTCCTCCCTCTCTCT